>JAVCKV010563264.1:0-92115 GCA_032274145.1 Herpochondria borealis | reverse complement strand
CCTTGATATACCATTAATTCACCTTTCTCTAACATCATCCGCTTCTTCATTAATTCGTGTAAACATTTGCAAAACAACTCATCTACACCATTTGGAAACTCAAATCCTTCAATTATGTTGAAACCCAATTTTTTATTATTTGCAATATCCAAATAATATTTCCCAAGGTACTCTAGCAATTTTTCTGTACTACCAAACTGATCACTCCGATATCTATTGCTATCAATAAATTCTGCTAAAATATAATTAAAGTGTTCTTCAAGAAATTGTAATTTAAGTCGAATTAGAGTAATTAATTCCATAACAAAACTGGACCATGGAGTATCGACATTAATATCTTTAAGATTAGTTTTTTTACCTAAGTCCATAGGATAAATCCATCCCGTAGTTGTAAATATAATCGCATGATAAGCTAAAAAATCAGGCAACATTAAATCGGGTCCTATAGCATATTTATCATCCTTTGTAAAATGACCTTGAGGTATAGAAAGAAAGTTTTCTTTAAATAAAGACAACGATACAGGTATAGATAAAAAACGTCGATTAAACTTTTCAATATACTTATGTCTAAATTCTAACAATGCTACTTCTATGGCAATGTCTTCAACAAAAGGAGGGATAGGCTCTTCATATTGTTCTAAAATTCTTCCGTCAATCTCCGATAATACATCTGTATCATCATCTTCTCCCCCTTCCATCAAATTCATTATTTTAGAAAGATTTTTATCAACATATTTTTTCTCATTATGATAAATATATTTCAACCATATTTCACTTTGACTTGCTAAATCAAAATCATCTAATTGAAATTTAAAACTTACTCTCTTTTTAAATGAAGGTAATTTTTTTTTAAACTTGGGAGTTTTCAAAATTTCAAAAATATCATTTAAATCATGTTCCTCCATTTCCCAATCTTTAATGTCTAACCATTCTTCAATTAACTTAACATTACTTTTCCATTCATCAGTTTCAAAATATTCTTCTATTCTATTGGTAGATTTATTGCCAGGTATCCCTAGCATTTTTCCACTGCTGGGATAGGTAGAAAAAGACATCCCATTAATAGAGGTAGTTTGTATTGAAAAGTCTTGATTTTTAGAGTAATACTCAACCAACTTATCTAAAATAGAATTAATGTATTCTATTATCTTTAAATCGTACTCTGTAATCTCCAAATTAATCATTAGAGGTAATTTTTAAATTTTACTAAAGAAAAAATGACATGTAGAAGTCATTTACATAAACTAAGGTAAGAAAATATAATAGGTTGGAAAAGTGAAGATAATTGACCGTAAATACGCCCGTAAAAACTAGAAAACCCCTGAAAGTCAATGACTTACAGAGGTTTTAGTCGGGGCACCAGGATTCGAACCTGGGACCCCCTGCTCCCAAAGCAGGTGCGCTAACCGGGCTGCGCTATGCCCCGAAACTAATTAAGAATAAACAAAATTTATTCTTAATTAGTTGTAACGATTGCGGTGGAGGCGGGATTCGAACCCGCGGTACCGGTTTCCCAGTACGTCAGTTTAGCAAACTGGTGGTTTCAGCCACTCACCCACTCCACCGGTTACCATTCTGAAATAAATTATAATTCAGTTTAATGCTTTTCTTCAAAAGCGATTGCAAATGTAGATTAACTTTTTTAAAATATCAAGTGTTCTATCTATTTATTTTTAATTTATTTTCAATAACGACTCTCTTATCCTTTCCTCATTCCTAAGTCAACTACATTACAAAGAAATTAGTCCTTCCTGACATCCATAAGAACGAATTTCCTGTAAATTGTGTTCCATAATTTTAATTTTTTTCAAATAAAATTACTTCTAATGAAAACCCTCTTTTCTTTCCTTTGCCTTACACTGTTGTATACTTCTGTCTTTTGCCAACCAGATATAGAATTGGACTTCTTTGTTGGAGGGCTTAATTCTCCTGTTGATATTGTCCATGCTGGAGACAATCGATTATTTATTGTAGAGCGTCAAGGTAGAATAAGAATTATTGATGAAGATGGCATCCTCATTTCCTCTCCTTTCATAGACATTGATAGTAAAGTGGAAAATACTGGAGGTCAAAGCGAACAAGGTTTATTAGGATTGGCTTTTCATCCTGATTACGCTAACAATGGATTCTTCTATGTTCGGTATACCAACAATTCTGAAAACTCTATTTTGGCTCGCTACTCTGTTGACTCCTCCAACCCTAATATTGCAGATGCTAGCAGTGAAGTAATTATCATGGAAGTGGATCAACCATTTGGCAATCATAATGGTGGGGGAATTAAATTTGGACCTGATGGATATTTGTACGTTGGATTTGGTGATGGAGGTAGTGCTAATGACCCAGGCAATCGTTCTCAGAACCCTCAGACCCTTTTGGGAAAAATGCTTCGTATAGACATTGATAACGGAACACCTTATGCTATACCTTCTGATAATCCTTTTGTAAATGATTCTAATGTCTTAGATGAAATTTGGGCACTAGGACTTCGTAATCCTTGGAGATATAGTTTTGATAAAGAGACGGGTGATTTATGGATGGGTGATGTTGGACAAAATGCTTGGGAAGAAGTGGACTTCCAACCTGCTACAAGTACTGGTGGAGAAAACTATGGATGGAGATGTTACGAAGGCAATCACAATTTTAATACTTCTAATTGTGGGCCTGCTACTGATTATGTAGGACCAGTGTTTGAAGTGCAGCATCAAGGTTTCTCTGGACCTTGTTCTATTACAGGAGGATTTGTTTATCGAGGTACTGAAAATATCGATTTGATTGGACATTATATTGTAGCAGATTATTGCACTGGGGACTTCTGGACAGTATCACCTAATGGCACTGGTGGATGGGTTGGTCAAGAAGCGGGTTCTTTTCCTGGATATGATATTAGCGCTTTTGGGGAAGATATCCATGGTGAATTATATGCTGCTAGAATGAATGGAGGTGGAAATGGGAATGGTACTATTTATAAAATAAAATCTAACCTTTGTGCTAGTCTAAATCTTTCCATCAATATCACTAATCCATGTGAAGGACAAACTGATGGTAGCATAGACTTATCGGCAGCAGGAGGATTGGCTCCTTATACTTTTGATTATGGAATAACTGACCCTCAAAATATTCCACCTGGAACTTACACTGCTATCATTCAAGATGGTAACGGATGTCAACTCGTACAAACTTATACTATCGAAACACTTCCGCTTCCTACGCAACCTACTATTGCTGTGAATGATAATTTATTAACTACTCAAACGGGTTATTCTAATTACCAATGGTTATTGAATCAAAACGTCATCTCGGGTGCGACGAATGAAACTCACACCATCATCGAATCAGGTGCTTACTCCGTTCAAGTGACAGGTAGTAATGGTTGTTCCATTATTTCAGATTTAACTAATGCTACCTTTACTACAAATGTGGAATCTATTCCTACGCTTAGTACATGGAGTGTTTCGCCTAACCCTTTTCAGGATATCTTAAATGTTGAGGTCATTGTTATGGAAAAAACTGATCTTGAAATTGAACTGACTGATGTGGCAGGGAAAGTAATTTTTTCTGAAAAAATAAGTATTCAGGAAAGACATCAACAAACCGTTGATACTGAACAATTAGAAGTTGGGATTTACTTTTTAAATCTTCGTTCTGAGCTTGGAGTGATTTCTAAGAAAGTGATAAAGAATTAAATTCAACCAGCTAAGTTCACATAGCGACACGTCGCAATTAATAATTAAAAATGAAAGAATTAATAATTGCCCTCTAACTTGAACTCAAAACTTTGTTTTCTTTTGCAAATTTTTACAAGTATGTAATACATAAGCCTTCTAACTTACTTTCAAGTTAGAAGGCTTATGTGTTCTTAGGTTAACTTAGGTAGTTAAAAATTTCTATACTAAATCATCTTCTTCTAAACCCTTAATTACTGAGAGTAAGCTATTTCGAGTTTTATTCAAATTCAGTTGATACCTTTCAGGGTTAACAATTCCCTTATCATTATCAGTTTCGTTTCTATTATAACTACCCCTATTTATTAGAACGGTTGTATAGTCTCTAGATTCAGAACTTACCTTATTCATTAATACTTCAAAAATTTCTTCCAACTCGTCATTGGCTACCAGCTTCATCCATTGAATTTTTAGGCTTGAAAAATCCGTCCCATTCAGGCTTCTGCTAATTGTTAAATCAATTGTTGATGATGACTTTGGAATAGAATCTATTTTTGCATTTTTCAAAAGAAAGAAAAATTCTCCTCCTTGGTGACCTGTATTCTGAACAGGTTGACAAAGCGGCGTTTGAGTTGAATTTGCGATGACTCCTTCTCTAAACCTCAACCACAACTGACTTAATCCTAACACTTCTTCTACATTATTTTCTAAATGCGTCATCAAGCTTTTTGCAAAAGGACTATTCCTACCTGGTTTTCCATCTGGTACTACTTCCTCTACTCCGGAAGTCATCACCCATCGAGAAGGGATATTATAATATCGCTCCGCAACTTCTACATTCGAACGTAACACCATGGAACCTGAAAAACAAGCATCTATTATACCGACTGAATGTTGCACTTTCATGCTACTCAAATAACTTTTAATCGTACTATTTGGAATATAAGAAGAAGTATCTCCATTGGTTGCATCAGCTGGAATCCAATATCCAATGTCCGTTGTTTTATCTAAATCACCATGACCCGAAAAGTAAAAAATAAGATTATCATTCGGAGTCAATCGTTTCGTCAAATCTTCAAAAGTTTCAATGATTTTTTTCTTAGTCGCATCCTTATTTTCTAAAAAAATACAATTCTCTGCATCCACATCAAATTGATATTTTTCAGTCAATACTTTATGAAATCTTTGCGCATCTGGATAAGCATTAATCAAAGCAGGAATACCGTTTTCATAATCATTGATACCAATGGCTAATAAATGGTTTTTATAAATTGGCTTCTTATTTTGCGCTTCTTTATTTTTCTTTTTCCCAATAGCTCTTCCTGTATCTTCTGTTGAAATATCTTTTCCTTCTTCTTCCGTAGAACTATTGTTATCTAAAACAGCGACTAATGCTGCTTCATCCATTTCATCCTTTAATAATTCAACTAAGTCCTTCCATGTTCCAGCATTAGCAGCAGCCTTATCCAATACATCATCCCATACGGTATTAATGTTAGCATTAATATCTACGCCTTCCATATCAAGGTCAATATCATCTGCAACTCGTGCAACATCAGAAGCTGTTGAATAATCTTTTCGAAGTAATTTCCTAAGGGCTTTCTTTTGGTTTTTTGTAATCATTTATAATCTATTTTTCTATGAGTAAGAATATCCTTATTAATATGAATCAAGAGTTGAAAGAAAAAAGAGTATTGATAGTCGGTACTTTAAATCATGGTGATTTCAAAAAACACCAGACTGATATAATCAAAGCTCCCCTTGATTCGCATTATTATTTTTCACTAAATAACCACCTACTAAACCTAGGTGAGTTCATACAAATACTGCGTGCTGATATGAACTTAAATTTCTTATATGGTTTTAAAAAAAATCAAAATTATCATCTCCTTTTAAACCGCTACACTTTGAAAAAAATCTTTCAAAGTACCTGAAGCTTCTGATTTTAAAATCATCTCTCTCATCCGTTCAAATTCAGCTTCATTTAAATCTTGACTAAAATCAACATCTTCTAACAATTCAATTCCATCTTTTGTAGAAAACAAAACAGCCTGAATTTCCATCGCCATCGTACTTTGCAAAATTTCCAATCCTGACTCCTCTCCTCTTTGTTTCGCAAATACCATTTTCACCATAGAAGTAACGCCTAACCAAGAACTTCTACTCTTTGGCGATTTTACTAAATCCTCTTCTTTTATTTTTTCTATTGGAAAATTCAAAATCGCATCCTTAGCTTTAAGTACTCCTTGTCCATAATATTTTTCAGACTCTGCAAATGATTTATCAGCAGCATTAAACAAAGCATATCGAACCGCTTCCACCTGTTTCCACGTGCCAAACCAACCTCGTTCTTTCAATCCTTTTTTATTGTTAACAATCCACAATCCAGCAGCAGCAGCTATTTGAGGCGTTGCAGAAGACGTTCCTCCACCACTCTTTACAATTTTACCGTCCATCGTCAACCAAGGCGTATTTGGAGTATATGCAGCTAATGCATAATTCATTGCCTTAGCAGGCCCCCAATTCCCTTGCATTTTTTTTACATCAAAACCCTTCGCTCCTGGCAATTCATTTAAACCATTCGTATGTTTCTTCTGTGCCTCAAAATCATAAGGACAATGATTATAACAAGCTCCACACGCAGCTATCACTCTTGGGAATTTGGAAGGAAAAATCAAAGTCTTTGGTCCAAATTTCACTTTCAATGAACCACCCGTAATATTATTTCCAGCAGCCGTCACAATTGTAATTCCGTGCTCATAAGCTTTATCTACTACACGCGCCATCTTCCGACTCGGCTTCCCTCCCATCGACATGGTAACGACCTCACACTTCGTTTCGATTGCATATTCTATCGCTTCAATAAAATTTTCATTATCTAAAATAATCACGGTATCAGAAGTTCGCATCGGAACTATTTCTGCAAAAGGTATTGCTCCTACATATCCAACATCAACACCTTCCGTCAAACTTGAATCAATTTTTCCACCTGCTAAGATTCCTAATGTTCCTGTACCATGTCCATAAATTTCACCGCCACCTCTTTTATGATCAAATGCAGTTGGATTGTTTTTCTTTTCTTTATCAATAAAAGTTCTAGCTAGATTTTTCAAAATATTATCATGAGATAAAGCAGGGTGCGCTGACAAATATCCTGTATCAATATGCCCAATTCTAACATTTTCTAATCCTTCCGTTTTCAACCGCTCCCATGTCATATCTCTAGCTGTTGCCAACTGCGAATGATCATCATCTATATGCCATCCCAATTCTGGATGAGGACTATCTTCATCTGTAAACCAATGTTCCAAATATCCATAAGTTCCATCAGAACCTCTCGCTTGACTCAAATCATCTTCCACTGGAAAACCATCAGAATGCAAAGGTTCAATATCAACTTCTAATTTTAATTCATCTGCCTTCTGCGCCAATTGATGAATCAAATTCCAAATCGTCTTATATTTTTTTTGAGAAAACTCTACGATAAATGCATTAGCATTGTTTTCTTTGATTAAAATCTTACGCATGCCCCCAGGAGACAATTCAAAAATCTTTGAAGCATAATTCTCTTCTCCATGAAATTCTATTGTTGCTAAAAAATCATCTGCGACTTCTTCTTTTTCTTCTTCAGTTTGCTCAACAACCACAGGTCCACTTGGTACTGCATTTCCATCAAATTCAATGGCAAAAGGAAAAGCATTCGGAGCAGGATTTGCACCTCCGTAAGTAAAGAAGTTAGGCGTCGGATAAGAGAATGGTCTACGCAAAGCATCGAATAATCTTTCACTCGTATCAAATTCCATTTCCCATCTTCCTGTCTCTATGATATTTTTAAACACAGTTGTAAATCGTCCATACTCAGGACCATCAAATGCAATTTGGTTATCTTGACAAGCTGCAAACAATTGTACATTTGCTTGGACATCTTGCGACTTAGAAGTGTTTTTAAATTGTTCCTGTATTCGTTTGTAAGTCTTTTTATTTTTTAGAAAAATTTCAGCAGATTCATCAGCTGTTAATTCTTTAGAATGGAAATTAAATTTCGACATCAATCCTTCTAATGCTTGATCAAATGATTCTCCACTCGAAACTACTTCTCTAGCCATCGTACCACTATGACAACTATCTGAAAATATAACAATACGTACACCTGCTTTAAATTTTCGGAAAGCGTCAAACAATTCATCATCAATTAATTGCCGATCAAACAAACACCAAGTTTCATCTACAGGTTCGTCACCATCCTTCAAAGAGAAAAATGGATCTTCCATCTGACCACCATGACCAGAGTATGTAATCAAAACTACATCACCCGCATTAGTATTGTTGGAATATTCTTTTAAAATTTGGAGCACGTTTTTTGAAGTCGCTGCTTCGTCGAGCAGTAATCGAGTATCTTGATATTGAAAAACATTTTCTGCGATATTCTCCATGAGTTGAGCATCGTTGACGGCACCTCGCAGATTTTTAAGGTTACGGTAATGTTCTTCGTTCACCTTATTAAGGCCAATGTGAAGGGAGTATCCTTTTTTCATTTGGTAAATTTTCTTTGGTCGTAAAAAAATGGGGTAAATATTTTAATACTCGAAAGATAGGAAATTGGAATTGATTTACCAATACATATAAGGATGTTTTTTTAAGTAGCGGTTGGCTTCAGCCGACCCATAATTATTGTTTTTATTCAGGTCGGCTAAAGCCAACCGCTACTTGCACTTAAAATCGATATTTCAAATCTACCCCAACATAGTAATTACGGGGCAGTCCAGGATAATAATATCTCGGTGCATTTCCTCCAAAACTACTCGCATTGATTTGATGCATCGAAGCATATTTTTCATCCAACAAATTATTCAATCCTGCATAAACATCAAATTCCCATTGTTTGAATTCTAGTAGATAACCTACTTTAAAATTCAATAAACTGTATGCATCTGAATAAATGGTATTGGCATCAGTCAGCGGTTGACTATCCACATATTGAAAATTTAAATTACTATGAAAAGAATGATGTTTAAAAAACAAAATCGCATTCAACAAATGTGGCGAAGTACCCGTCAATTTATTCCCTGAAAAATCATTATCATCATCAATGAATTCTTTAAACTTAAAATTAGAATAAGTATAATTCAAGCTTAAATCTAAAGTCGTTCTCCGATGCTTACTTAACAATCGATAATCTAAATGCGCTTCCAATCCAGTATGAGTAGTCTTCCCAGCATTGATTCCGATGTATTGATCTAATGCAGTTCGACGAGCGACTAACAGATCATTTACAAGCATGGTAAATAAACTAATTTCGTATTTCAATTTTTTGCGTTGATTGTAGGAAGGGAAAAACCGAGTGCCAATTTCAAAATTCCAAGCCGTTTCAGGTTGGATAGCTGTATTGATGGAACCATCAGGTGCAAGCGTCTCTTCCAAAGAAGGTGGTGCAAAACCATGACTTGCCATTATATAAAAATCGCGGTTGTGTTCATGCGAATAACTCAACGTCAATCGAGGAGAGAAAATAGAACCAAAAGAATGGTCACCTGTCTGATTTAAAGAATCAACATTAAATTGATCAACTAAATCATATTGAGTCGTATTGAAATTAAGTCCTGCGTTTAGTTTTAGCTTGCGACTAAATCTAAATATCGCTTCACCAAATACATTTGCATACGAACGTGTTTCTTCATTGTTAGATAATTCGTTGCCTTGTACTCCATCGTTAGTTACAAAAGTTTGCCAATCATATTTTTCTCTAAAAACCTCCGTCCCTATTCTATAATTTGTGCCTTCTAAGAAATTACGAAAATAATTTAAAACTACTCTTCCTCCGATCGAATTACTTTTTTCATCTAAAATATTAAATGGTCTTGATTCATACGAATCTTTTTGATTTAGAAATAAAGCATAATTTATAGTTAAGTCATATTTGATTTTTTGCTCAAAAGAAATACCTGCTAATATCTTGTTATAATCTTCAAATCCTTTTACATTTCCCCAAGTAAAAGCTGCCTTAGTTGGTGAATTTAAATAATCCTCTTCATTTAAGGAACTTGGAATAAATGCTTTGAGCGTCGTATAATTCAATAAAAAACTAAGTGTGTTCTTTTTTATTTTTTTATTTGCTAACAATGTAATTCCTTTTCTATCATATTCATTGTTATCTCGGTAACCATCGCTTTGAGTAGCGTTTAAATTGAGATGAACATCTACCCTTTTAGTTGGATCCCAAAAATGTCCATCTACTGTATTCCGAAGTAATCCAAAACTACCAATGGAATTTTTCAAAGAAAAATAAGATTTCTCTTTTTGTTGATCAATTGTATTTAACAATATCATTCCGCCCAATCCTGCTCCATACCGACTGCCAACAGGACCTTTCCATATTTCAATATCTTTGATAAAACTCAAATCAATATCTTCGATAGTCGTCTCCCCTGTTCCAGTCGTCAGAGGAATTTCATTGAGGTAAGCCTTTATTTTATTAGTAGAAAAAGGAGATCGATTTCCAATTCCACGAATGGTAATTCGATTGGTATTCAAAGCACCGCTATGCATTAGTACACCTGGACTTGTATTTAGAATAGAAGAAAGTTCAGCCTTATTTTGAAGATTTAATATGTTTTTATCTAGGACTGAATAGTTATGTGCAGAGGCAATTCTTCGATCAATAATCAAAGGAAGAATCGTTGGTTCCATTCCATTATCAAACTCTTCTAAAAGTACTTCGATTTCACCCGTAGGTTTTTTCAGTGTTTTAGTTTTATAACCCACATAGGAAAATTGAAGATTCTTTTTATCATTTTTAATTCGAAATTGACCTTCTATATTTGTAGATGTTCCTTCTTTGGTTCCAACTATTACAACGTTGACCCCAATTAATTCTTCAAGCGTTTTAGCATCTTTTACGATACCGAAAGTTTCAGATTGTCCTAATATATTTTTTGTCATAAAAACAACAATAAATAGGCAAATCGCAATTCTCCAATTTCTCATAAATTTTAAATCTATTTTTACAATATGACTTTCAATTATTATCGACGAAATTTATTTTACCAAAGGTTGGTAAAAATTTATTTTCCATCATATAAAAAAACTCAAGATAGAAATTATAAAATTTTATTTGACTAAGTAGTCTGACATTAATAAATGTATAATTTTGACGAGGTTATTTTTTTGTCAGATTTTTCAAAAAAACCTTTGCATAGCCGTGTTACGGAAATGTTTTTTTGGAAAAAAATGACGAAAAAAGAAGCCGTCAAAAAATGCGATTATTATTGTCAGACTACTTAAGTAATGGTAAAACAATAACTCCGACATTTGGGCGGATTATGTTACTGTTACTAAACAATATTTCCATTTTCATGTTTTGATGTATGGATGAGATAGTTTTAGGCAATGAGAAATCAGAGAAAACGACCTGTAGTAGGTAAGAGAAAGGTCAAAAGACTTTATTAATATTCCCTAATTCATATCTTTGTTTCTCATTAATAACTATATAGTTCTAACTTTAATTAAATTCCCTCTTTAAACTAAAATTCAATTGTATGCAAAACTTATTTAAAGGAAGCCAATATTATCAACTTATTTGTGTGTGTTTATTGTTGTTCATCTTATCATCATGTGATAAGAACTCAACTGATGAGCCAGTTGTCTTACCCATCTTTTCTATCGATAATAATACAATTGATGAAGGAAATGACGGAACCAGCGAATTAAGTTTTACCATAAAAATTAGCGAAGTATCTGACCAAGAGCTATCCGTAAGATATACGACTAGATCAGCAACGGCATTTGAAGATGTAGATTTTGTTACCAAAAATGGAATAGCTACCATTCCTGCAGGTCAAACAGAAACTGAAATTTTTATAGCAATCATCGGAGACGATAACTTAGAAGATGATGAACAATTTGAAGTGGTTTTATCGAATGCTGTCAACGCAGATATTTCTGCTAGTAAAGGTATTGGAGTTGGAACTATCAAAAATGATGATGCTGCTGCTCCTATTAATGATATTGGATATACGACTCCGAATTCATATCCGAATCTATCCTTAATCTGGTCAGATGAATTTGACGGAGATGTGCTTAACACTGGTGATTGGAGTTATGAAACAGGGAATAATGGATGGGGAAATAATGAACTTCAGAACTATTTAGGATCAACAAATAACGCTACAGTATCCAATGGATTTTTAACAATTGAAGCAAAACAAAGTGGTAATAGTTATACCTCTGCTCGTATCATTACTAAAGACAAACAATCTTTCAAATATGGTCGGATTGATATCCGAGCTAGACTTCCTGAAGGACAAGGTATTTGGCCTGCCTTATGGATGCTTGGTCAAAATTTTTCAACTACGGGCTGGCCTTCTTGCGGAGAGATTGATATTATGGAACTCGTAGGTCATACTCCTAATAAAGTTCATGGAACTGTTCACTGGGAAGATCAAGGGAATCATGCTGAATATGGAGGAAATAAAACATTGAGCTCAGGAATTTTTGCTGATGAATTTCATGTCTTTACCATCAAGTGGGATAGCCAAGCTATCGTATGGTATCTTGATGATGTCCAATTTCATGTCATCGATATTACGGGTTCAGAATTATCTGAATTTCACCAAGAGTTCTTTTTTATATTTAATGTTGCGGTCGGAGGAAATTGGCCAGGCAACCCAAATGCATCTACGACTTTTCCACAAAAAATGGTTGTTGATTATGTTCGTGTTTTTCAATAGCTAAAAAATGATTTAAGATTATGGATTCATGATTAAGGATTGCCCTCAAAATTAGATGGCAATCCTTAATCTTAAATCCATAATCCTTAATCACCTCCTCAAATACTAATCGTAATCATCGTCCCCTCTCCTTCTTTACTCTGCAAATAAATACTTCCCTTGTGCGCGCGAATGATCTGTTGGGAAAGACTCAATCCAATTCCTGACCCATCTACTTTCGTTGTGAAAAATGGTACAAATATTTGATCAACTACATCTTGTGGAATTCCTGCACCATTATCAATCACTTGAATATTGACTTTTCCATTTGGCGTTTTATCTACTAGAATCGTAATCTCAGGTTGCAATCTTCCTTCCAAAGCTTGAATGGCATTTTTTAGAATATTAATAAAAACTTGTTCCAATAAAATAGGATCTGCCATGAGTTTGATTTCATGGTAAAGAAATTTCATATTCCACTTAATATCCTTCTTCTTTAAATCCTCATTGAACAATTTTTTTATTTCTCTAAAAAATATATTCATATTAATTTGCTCCAACTGTGGCGGTGGAATCCTTGTCAACTTTCGATAAGTGTCTGTAAATTTCATCAAGCCATCACTCCTTCTACTGATAATTCTAAACACCTCTTTTAGTTCTTCCGCATCTTCTGCATCTATATTGTTATCTTCTGGAATTAACTGTGCGGCAGACGAACTCAACGAAGCAATCGGCGCTATCGAATTCATGATTTCATGCGCCAATATCCGAATCAACTTTTGCCAAGACACCACCTCTTGATCTGACAATTCATTATGTATATTATAAAAAGTATAAACCTTGATTTCCTCGTCTTTTACTTTTAATACAAATAACTGAATTGCTATTTGTAAAATCTCATTTTGAATGGTCTCTTTGATAATCTTCCGTTCTCCTAAATTCAACTCTACCAATGCTTTATGAAGATTAGGCGTAAACTCTTTAAAAGTTTGAAAATCAGGAATATACGAACGATGCATCAATTGCTTCATCGCCATATTAATCATCAGACAATCGCCTTTTTCATTGGTACAAAATATCCCAGTATCTACATTTCCAATTATCGTTTGCATCAACTGATCTTGCGCTTCTTTCTCTGAACGAAGGTTACGGAATTTCTCTGTTATCAAATTAAAAGAATCGTACAACCCCTTATGCGATTCACCTAATTGATTAGGCGCAAAACTTTGCTCTACATCATCATATTTTATGCCTTGCAAAAAATGTACAAAATCCGTATTTGTCTTGTTAACCAATTTAAACAATCGCCAAACCATCGTAATCAACAATGGCACTAACAACATCAATACAAAGTTATACACCTCATTCACTGAAATGTACGCCATGCCCACCATCACTAATAAAATGATGACCAGATATTGAATTACTTTTGTTTGAAATGATTTAAACATGTTTTTTTGGTAAAAAAAAAGATTAGGGATTATAGATTATAGAATGTTAAGAGAAATCTTGATGATGCTTTTTATTTTTCTTTGTGGCTAAAGCCACTTTTTTTTGACGCTGATTTTTTATGATTTTTATGACTGCCCACTTTACTTAAAAGTACTTGTCTAAGTACAGCGGGCAGTCATAAAAATCATAAAAAACCAGCGTCGAAAAAAATGCACATTTATGTGCAAAAAAATCTTTCATATTTCTCTTAACACTCTATAATCCATAATCTTTTTAAAGTCCATATTTGTCCATTCGTCGGTACAGAGCAGGTCTCGTCAATCCTAATTCCTTTGCTGCTTTGGAAATATTCCCATGATGCTTAACAAGCGCCTTACGGATTAAGATAGCTTCCATTTCTTCCAAATTCAATGTACCCATCTCCTCTTCTTTGAGATTCGCTTTTGTTTCTAAAACAAAATCATCAGGCACTAATTGTTTTCCTTCGGATAAAATAATTGCACGTTCAATACTATGTCTCAACTCTCGAATATTTCCGTACCAAGGATATTCAATCAACCGTTTCAACGTATCTCGATGGAATGTTAAATTATTTTTCAGGTATTTCTTTTTATATAAATCCAAAAAATGCTCTGCTAATATAACAATGTCTTCACCACGCTCTCGTAATGGCGGAATTGAAATTTCTACCGTATTGATTCTATATAAAAGGTCTTGTCGGAACGAACGTTCTTCAATCATTGTATCCAAAGGCATATTAGTTGCAGACACAATTCTCACATCTACAGGAATTGAAGCAGCTGAACCAACTGGAAAAATATGTTTATTTTCCAATGCTTGTAATAACTTCGGTTGCGAATTAATTGGTAAGTTTCCTATTTCATCTAAAAATAAAGTACCTCCATTCGCCGCTTCAAATCGTCCTACCTTATTTTTTTCTGCACCTGTAAAGGCACCTTTGACATGACCAAACAATTCACTTTCAAAAAGTGTTTCTGTAATTGCTCCAAGATCAACGCCCATAAATATTTTTGAATTCCTATGCGATAATTTATGAATCGTTCTGGCAATCAATTCCTTCCCTACTCCATTCTCCCCTAATAACAAAACATTTGCATCTGTCGGAGCCACCTTCTCAATCATCTTTTTTAAATCCTTGATGACTTGTGATTCCCCTAAAATATCGCCAAATGCATCGTCAATATCTTTTTGTACAAAACCTTGTTGTTTCTCATTTTTTTTCAATACTTCAGAACGTCCCAATGCCAGAGCAGAACTTACAGTTGCAATCAATTTCTCATTCCGCCAAGGTTTTTCTATAAAATCTGCTGCACCACTTTTGATGGTTCCAATTGCGACTTCCACATCTGTATGTGCCGTCATCATTATTACTGGTAACTCTGGACGTAGCTCTTTTATCTTTTTAAGCCATTCCATACCTTCGTCCCCACTCGTTTTTCCCACACGAAAGTTCATATCTAATAAGACTACTTCAGGATTGTATTGAGTTAAAAGTCGAGGAATATGGTAGGGATTGCTTTCCGCATAGACTTTTGTGAAATTTTGTTTCAACAACATCTTAAGGGAAAAAGTAATATCTTCTTCGTCGTCGATGATAAGTATCGTGGCGTTTTTTTTCATAGTCTAATTAAGGTTTCAAGATGTGGTTGTTTTCAAATATTGTATGCAATGAAGTTGTTTAAGGATTCATGATTAGGCGAAAGCGAGAAAATTTTATTCTGAACAAGGCAAAAAACGCAGGCGATGCCATAGCATCGGCGAGTATTTTTAACGCAGTTCAGGATAAAATTTTCCGCTTGAAGCCAATCAATGAATTTTTAAATAACTTCAATATAATACTTCTTTTTTTTCATGAAGTTACTCAATTAACTTCATTAGCAAATAAAGAAATTTTAATTCAAAAATTGTAAAAGAAAAGCGACTTTGATAAAGACTTATTAATAGCTCTTTATTCTTATCTATTATAAAATTCTTTAATTAGCTGATTAAATACTTTTGGCTTTTCCATATTGGGCAGATGACCCGAATTTTTTATCACTTTGAATTTAGCGCCACTTATTTCCAAAGCTACTTTCTCCACATCTTCCACTTTAAAAAAATAATCCTTTTCTCCTGCAATTACCAAAGTCGGAACATGGACGTTTTTCAAATGACTAAAATTATTCCTTCTTTCGGCTCTCCCCTTATGAGAAGCAATAACGCCCTCCTTTTTTGTTTCCGACATCATTTCAAATAGATGACGATAAATTTCCGAGTCTTCCCCTATTTCATCTAGATTAATATATTTAAAAATATCATTTTGGGTATACGCTAACATTCCTATTTTAGAAATTGATTCGGCAAGCTTTAATCGATTGGTATAACTTTCTTCCGTTTCTGAATTTGGAGTACTTGCACAGATTACCAATGATTTTACTCTGGAAGGAAATAGTCTTTGAAATTCAATCATAATTTGTCCTCCCATCGATAATCCTATTAAATGTACTTGCTCAATTTCCAATTCATCTAACAACATTGCCAAATCCAATGCTTGTTCTTCTATATATATTTTATTGAAATCATAATCAGATTTTCCATAACCTTTTAAGTCAGGAAGTAATAGGCGAAAATTTTCTAATGTTTTATATTGATATTTCCACATGGAATGATTGAAAGGATGTCCATGTATTAATAAAACTACTTCATCTTTTTGTTGATTTAAATCTTCGTAGAAAAATCTATTTCCTCTGATTTTGGTGTAGCTCATATTTTCTTTTTCTTCTTTTCATTTTTGAAGGTATTTAAAATCGTTCATAAATGTACAAAAGGTGTCCATTTATGGACACTTTTTTTAGACAAAAAATATCTTTCCAAATACAAACAACTCATTTCCAATACTTTACCAACTTGGCACAGCCTATGAATAACTATTAGTACATCATAACAACAATTATAAATTTTCAACCAATGGATGAAGTAATCAAAAAGAAAGACAGAACGCTACAGAAAGTCATTATCGGACTTTTAGCTGTTGCCTTATTAGCTTGGATGTCTTTTACTTTCTATAAGGACTCGGGAAAAAGCAAACTCAATGTCAACCAATCTCGCATCTTGGTCGATACGATTCACCAAGGCGTGTTCCAAGAATTTATTCCTGTAACTGGAAATATCCAACCGATCAAATCAGTCATTATTGCTGCCGTGGAAGGTGGACGAATTGAAAAGAAACTGTTGGAAGATGGTGCCAAAGTTTCTATTGGAACTCCTATTCTTCAATTGAGTAATTCTGATTTGCAACTCAACCATTTGAATCAAGAAGGTAATATCATGAATCAAATCAATCAAATTCAAAACATGAATTTATTGCAAGAGCAACAAAGTTTGAATTTGAAAGAGTCTGCTTTGGATGCAGATTTTCGATTAGACATTTTACGTAGAAGAGTTGTTAGAGAAAAACAATTATATGAAAGTAGCGCCATTGCAAAAGTAGATTATGAAGATACCCAATCTGAATATAACAGTTTGGTCAGAAGAACTGCTCTTTTAAAACAGAGCATTGAAAAGGATAGTCTTTCTGGTATCATCCAAAAAAAGCAAATGGAAAACTCACTGGACTTGATGAAACGTAATTTAGATATGTCTAAAAAGAGTTTGGATAATTTGATTGTCAAGTCTCCTATCAGTGGACAATTGTCTGGACTGAATGTAGAAGTAGGTGAGTTGATTCCTGAAGGAGTTCAAATTGCACAAATCGATGACCTTAGCAATTTTAAAATTAGAGTACGAATTGATGAATTTTATATCTCAAGAGTTTTTCCAGAACAAGAAGGTTCTTTCACTTTTGCAGGCAATGATTATCAATTAAGAATTAAGAAAATTTATCCACAAGTTATCAACGGTGGTTTTGAAGTCGATATGAATTTTATTGGAAAGGTACCAAGCGGCATTCGTCGTGGTCAAACCGTAACAGTGAAATTACAACTTTCGGCGGAACAAGAAGCAATGCTTATCAAACGTGGTGGCTTCTACCAATCTACTGGTGGCAACTGGGTTTATATATTAAATGAAGATGGCTCGAAAGCAATAAGAAGAGACATCAGAATCGGCAGACAAAATCCAAACTATTACGAAGTTGTCGATGGGCTTAACAACGGTGATGTGGTCATCACATCTAGCTATGAAAACTATGGAGAAAAAGATGAGTTAATCCTTAAAGAGGATTAATTCATCAAGATTAAGAATTATGGATTCAAGATTATGGATTGCCCGTGAGACTTGAACCCCCTAGCCCCTAAAGTGGGAACTGTCTTCGATCTTAGATTATTAATTTATTCAAAATTTCGAATGCTGCTTAGGAACAAAGTTCGATGACAAAGTCGACGGCATTCCCCCTTTAGGGGACTAGGGGACTCAAATTTCATGGGCAGTCAAAAAAAAATAACAATCATTTTACAAAAAAAATAAAATCAAAATAATATGATTCGCACAGAAAATCTAAAGAAAATCTACCGCACAGATGAAGTGCAAACCACCGCTTTAAACGACCTCGCCTTAGAAGTCAAAGAAGGAGAATTTGTTTCCATCATGGGACCTTCTGGTTGTGGCAAATCAACTTTATTGAACATCCTTGGAATGATAGATTCTCCAAGTTCAGGATCTTATTATTTTATGGACAATGAAGTGGGAGGACTTTCAGAACGTAAGCGTTCAGACGTCAGAAAACACAATTTAGGATTCGTTTTCCAGAGCTTTAATCTGATTGATGAATTGACAGTTTATGAAAATGTAGAACTGCCAATGATGTACACCAAGGTTCCTTCAGGTGAAAGAAAAAAACGTACAGAAGCATTGTTAGAAGAAATGAATATGATGCATCGTAAAAATCATTTCCCTCAACAATTATCAGGTGGACAACAACAACGGGTAGCAGTAGCACGTGCCATTGTCAATAATCCAAAATTGATTTTAGCGGATGAGCCTACTGGTAATTTGGATAGTGCCAATGGTGATGATGTTATGAAAATCTTGGCTGACCTCAACGCAAAAGGAACTACTATCGTCATGGTGACGCACTCTCAATATTGTGCTGAATTTGGCAACAGAATCGTACGGCTCCTTGATGGTCAAGTAGTTACAGAAAACATCGTCCGACAATATTTGTAAAATTAAGGATTATGGATTCAAGATTATGGATTGCCATCGACTTTGAAACCATTCACCTATAACAACATATTTACAAATTCATTCAACCATTAATTTAAGATTGAGGGGGAAATCCATAATCCTTAATCTTAAATCCATAATCAAAAAGTCATGATTCAATTAAAAAATATAGAAAAATACTACCGTTCAGGTTTTCAGAAATCTTGGATTTTAAAAGACATCAATTTAGAAATTCAACAAGGTGAATTTGTCACCATCATGGGACCTAGTGGTGCAGGTAAATCTACTCTTTTGCAAATGTTGGGGATGCTCGATACACCGAGTAGTGGTGAGTATAATTTCTTTGACGAACCTGTTCATTCTTTTAATGAAAAAAAGCGAACAGACTTATACAAACATTATATCGGTTTTGTTTTCCAGGCTTATCATTTGATTGATGATTTGACAGTTTATGAAAATATCGAAACACCATTAATATACAGAGGTGTAAAAAGTAAAGAGCGAAAACCAATGGTTGCAGAATTGCTAGACCGCTTTAATATCGTTGCAAAAAAAGATTTATTTCCAGAACAATTATCAGGAGGTCAACAACAATTGGTTGGACTCGCTAGAGCAATTATTGGAAAACCAAAACTATTGTTAGCAGATGAGCCAACAGGAAACTTACATACCAAACAAGGAGAAGAAATCATGAATTTGTTTAAGCAATTGCATCAAGAGGGCATGACGATTATTCAAGTGACCCACTCTGAAAAAAATGCCACTTACGGAGATCGTATCATTCAACTAGAAGACGGACATGTACGTGAAGATGTTTCCCTTAATAGATTAAAGATTCAGGATTCATGATTATGGATTGCCATCAATCTTGAACCAACATCCACAACAATACTTATACAAAACAACATCAATTTAAGATTGAGGGAAAATCCATAATCCTTAATCTTAAATCCTCCATCTTATTTTTTTCTTCAAAAAAAATAAAAGCCATGTTAAAAAATCATTTGAAAATAGCATTTAGACAAATCAAAAAACAAAAGTTTTACAGCACTGTCAATATTGTAGGTTTGGCAATTGGCGTCACCTGTTGTTTGTTGATTGCCTTATTTGTACGAGATGAATTAAGCTACGACCAACAACATCCCAATGTTGAAAACTTATATCGAGTTGCTCTAGATATAGATGTGAATGGATTTTCTGGGAAGGTTGCTGCAGTGCCTCCTATATTAGCAAAAACTTTGTTGGAGGAAATTCCTGAAGTCAAAAAAGTTGCTAGAATCAATCCTCATTTTTTACATGCAGAAAACAATATCGTTCGAAAAGAAAATCAAAAAGAAGGATTTTACGAAGAAGGATTTGTCTATGCTGATCAAGAATTATTTGAGTTATTTAATTTGCCATTACTTCAAGGAGATATAGCGAATATTTTAACCGAACCTTACAACATTGTAATTACAAAAAGAATAGCGGATAAATATTTTCCAAATGAAAATCCTCTTGGAAAGATTTTAAATTTCAATAATGACGAAGAAGCATCTTATAAAATCACAGGTGTGATGGAAAACATCATTGACCAAAGTCACCTTCAATACGACTTTTTTATGTCAATGGAAACTTTGGAAGATAATACTTCTGATACATGGCTTGCCAACAATTACTACACTTATATTACCCTTGCAGATGGAACAAATCCGCTTCAACTAAAAGAAAAATTCTATCAATTTGTCATAAAAAACTTTGCCCCATCATATAACGAATTCGCAAAGATTGATTTAGAAGAACTAGCTAAACAAGGAAAAGGAACTGAACTTTTTTTACAACCCGTTACTGATATTCATTTAAATTCAACTGACTTCACGCATACTTCTGGACCTCGAGGTGATATTGCTCAAGTAAAAATATTTGGCGTAATTGCATTGTTTATTCTATTAATTGCATTAGTAAATTTCATCAACTTATCTACCGCTCGGTCTGCCAATCGAGCAAAAGAAGTTGGTTTAAGAAAAGTATTAGGTTCCTATCAAAAACAATTAATCAGTCAATTTTTGACCGAGTCTGTTTTAATGAGTGTATTAGCATTTGCACTAGGAACTTGTCTTTCTTTACTATTGATGCCATGGTTCAACGAATTATCTGGCAAAAATTTAAGTCTGCCTTTTTCAGAAATCGGTTTTCTTCCCATCCTATTTGGAAGCGCAATTGCAACTGGAATTCTAGCTGGATTATATCCTTCATTTTATCTTTCTGCTTTCGAACCCGTAAAAGTTCTAAAAGGAAAATTAAGTCTTGGCAGTCAAAGTGGACGATTGAGAAGCGGGTTGGTAGTTTTTCAATTTGCAATTTCTATTGCGCTGATTGTAGGTACGATTGTAGTCTATCAGCAAATGTCATTTATCCAAAATAAAAACTTAGGGTTTGAAAAAGACCAAGTCTTATTGATAGAAGATACCAATACTATTTTTGATCAGTTACCAGCATTTAAAGCGGCTATCAAAAATTTACCCGAAGCAAAAAATGCAACTTTAAGTTCCTTTCTACCGCTTGACGGTGGTAGAAGAAATTCTAATGGCCTGATGGCAAAAGAGAGACCTGACGATTTAGTGTTGACTCAAATTTGGAATATTGATGACGACTATTTCAATACCTTAAATATAAATTTAATCGAAGGAAGAAATTTCAATAATGAAATGCCTACCGATACTTCATCTATCATTCTTAGCGAAACTGCTGTAAAATCTTTTGGTTATACAGACAGTCCAATCGGTAAGGTCATTGTTGCACCTGGTAGTCCAAGACAATTTACCATCATTGGAGTCACAGAAGATTTTCATTTTGAATCTTTAAAAGGAAAAATCACAGAACTCGTTTTCGTGATGGGCATGAGTAGTTCAGTGGTTTCTGTAAAAACAACTGCTGCGGAAATGGATAAATTAATTGCCAAATCAGAAGCAGTTTGGAAAAGCTTTGCCCCTACCCAACCTTTCCGTTATGATTTTTTAGATGATCGTTTTGCGAAAATGTACAAAAGTGAAGATCGTGTAAGTCAATTGTTTACCATCTTTTCATTGTTTGCTATTTTTATCGCTTGTCTCGGTTTGTTAGCACTCGCTACATTTATGACGGAACAACGCATGAAGGAAATAGGCATCCGAAAAGTATTAGGTGCATCCGTTCCAAGCATCATTTTCCAGCTGTCAAAAAGCTTTATGTTCTATGTTGTAATTGGATTGTTAATCGCTATCCCATTGGCTTGGTATCAAATGAGTAACTGGCTCAACAATTTCGAATATCGAATTGATATTGAACCTTGGATGTTCCTATTATCAGGAGTCATTGCCATCATCATCGCTTTTGCAACAGTAGGCTTACAATCTTTAAAAGCAGCTTTAGTCAACCCAATGAAAAGTATAAAGGCTGATTAAAGATTATGGATTAAGGATTATGGATTGCCCTCAAATTTGAACGGCATCCATAATCCTTAATCTTGAATCCTTAATCAGTTTTACTTTTCTTCAAAAAACAAAACTATGTTAAACAATCATTTAAAAATCGCATTTCGGCAAATCAAAAAACAAAAGTTTTACAGTGCCATCAATATATTAGGGTTAGCTATTGGCGTGACTTGTTGTCTTTTGATAACATTGTTCATACAGGATGAAATGAGTTACGACCAATCACATCCAGATGTAGAAAATTTGTATCGAGTAGTTCGTGACCACAATACGGAATCAGGTCAGGCTATGGTAACAGTAACACCTCCTCGATTGGCGAGACATCTGTTAGATGAAATTCCTGAGGTGACTAATACGGTTCGACTAAATCCCTATTTTTTTAATGCAGGAAATAATTTAGTACGTAAGGTTGATGTTAAGGAAAACGTATATGAAGAGGGGTTCATCTATGCGGACCCAAGTATGTTGGAAATGTTCAATTTCCCTCTGATAAAAGGAGATCCAAAAAAAGCTTTGGAACAACCCAACACAATTGTGATTTCTAAACGGATTGCTGAAAAATATTTTGGTACGCAATCTCCAGTTGGAGAAACGTTTATTTTAAATGATAGAGCCGATAATCAAACCTATACGATTACGGGTGTCATGGAAAACATGAAGACTCAAAACCATTTTCAATATGATTTCTTGATGTCCATGTCTACATTGAGTGATAGTCATGATAATCCAACTTGGCTTTCTAACAGTTACTATACATATATCACCCTTGCTGATGGAACTGACCCAACTACACTTGATAAAAAACTTCAGGATTTTGTAATAAAAAATATGGGCCCAGCCTATAAAGAGAGTTCAGGAATCGATATTGCAGAGATGCATAAAACAGGTCATCACATCAAAATGTTTTTACAACCTGTAACCGATATTCATCTTCACTCGGAAGGAATTCAAATTCAATTACAAGCAAATGGAGATATTCAATATGTTCGGTTGTTTGGAATCATTGCCTTATTTATTCTCATCATCGCTCTAATGAATTTTGTCAACTTATCTACTTCTCGATCTGCTAATCGAGCAAAAGAAGTTGGATTACGAAAGGTTCTAGGATCATATAAAAAACAACTCATTACACAGTTTTTATCAGAGTCTGTTTTGCAGAGTTTTATAGCATTTGGCATCGGTGGATTATTTACAATTCTATTGTTACAAAACTTTAATTCATTCGCAGAAAAAGAATTGGCTATTCCTTTTTCCAATCCAGTTTTTGTTTTCTCCTTTTTAGCCGCTGCCTTTTTAGTAGGAATTCTAGCTGGATTATACCCTGCATTTTATTTGTCAAAATTTCAACCCGTCAAGGTATTGAAAGGAAAATTAAGTCTAGGTGCAAAAAGTGGTTGGTTAAGAAGTAGTTTAGTCGTGATTCAATTTGCCATATCTATCGGTTTGATTGTAGGAACTTTGGTTGTCAAAAATCAAATGGATTTTATCCAAAATAAAAATATGGGTTTTGATAGAGAACAAGTTTTATTAGTAGAAAACACTTACTTGCTTCGAGATCAGTTACCTGAATTCAAAGAAGCAATTAAGAATTTACCAGAAGTTAAAAACGCTTCAGTCACTGGGTCTATCCCTGTTGATGGAGGTAATAGAAGTCAATCTATGTTTCATCCTGTGGGCAAATCTGCCGTAGCAGACCAAGTGAGTTTTCAGACTTGGTCAGTGGATGAGGATTACGTGAGCACCATGGGAATGACACTGATTGAAGGGCGAACATTCCAACAGGATTTAGCATCAGATACCACCTGCGTCATCATCAATACAACGGCAGCAAGAGAATTAAATATTCTTAAAAATCCGATTGGTCAGCAAATTAAAAATATGAATCAAAACGATGATGTGGAATCTTATAAAGTAATCGGAGTCGTGGAGGATTTTCATTTCGCATCATTAAAAGGAGAGGTTCAGGCAGTAGGTTTATTTTTTTATGAAAATAACAATTTAATGTCGGTCAAATCTACCGCTACCGAAATGTCAAATCTAATTGCAAAAACAGAAGCCGTTTGGAAAAGTTTTGTTCCAACACATCCTTTCCGATATGCGTTTATGGATGAACGTTTTGAAAAAATGTATATCGCAGAAAATCGCATGGGACAATTGTTTAGCATCTTTTCTATGCTCGCTATTTTCATCGCCTGTTTAGGATTGCTAGCATTAGCCACTTTTATGACAGAACAAAAAATCAAAGAAATTGGTATTCGAAAAGTCTTAGGTGCAAGCGTTCCTAATATTGTTTTTCAGCTTTCTAAAAGCTTTCTCACCTATGTTGTAATTGGATTGTTAATCGCAATTCCTATCGCATGGTTTCAAATGAATAAATGGCTAGAAAGCTTTGCTTATCGTATCGAAGTAGAATGGTGGATGTTCGCCCTAGCAGGAATACTAGCTATCACTATCGCATTTATAACAGTAGGATCACAAACGCTTAAAGCAGCATTAAATAACCCAATGGAAGCTTTACGAAGCGAATGAAATTGATTATGGATTATGGATTCATGATTATGGATTGCCTTCTAATTTGTATAAAAATTGAGAGCAATTCATAGTCCTTAATTTTAAATCCTTAATCAGTTTTATTTTTTATTAAAAAAAATAAAACTATGTTAAACAATCATTTTAAAATTGCATTTCGGCAAATCAGAAAACAAAAATTTTATAGTGCCGTCAATATATTAGGATTAGCGATTGGTGTGACTTGTTGTCTTATGATAACATTGTTTATACGGGACGAATTGAATTATGACAGTCATCATCCTAATGTCGAAAATACCTATCGACTCATTAGAGATATGAAAATGTCAGATGGTGCGGCAAGATTGACCGTCAGTCCTCCTGTTTTGGCTAAGAGTTTGGAAGAAGAAATTCCAGAAATCACAAAAGCAGCTAGAATCAATCCTTACTTTTTTAATGCGGGAAGTAATTTAGTTCGTAAAGCTTCGGTAAAAGAAAATCAATTTGAAGATCATTTTGCTTATGTCGACCAAGGGATTTTAGAGATGTTTCACTTGCCATTGATTCATGGAAACAAAAGTGATGCGTTGGTGAAACCATACACTATTATTATTTCTGAACGAATTGCAGAAAAATATTTTGGCAACCAATCTCCTATCGGGGAAACTTTTGTTTTCAATGATAAACCCGACAACCAAACTTATACGATAACGGGAGTGATGAAAAATATTCCTGCACAAAATCATTTCCATTATGATTTTCTAATGTCAATGAAGACCTTAAATGATAGTTATGAAAACCAAACTTATCTTTCTAACAATTATTACACGTATGTCACTTTAGCAAAAGGAACTGACCCTAAAAAACTAGAAGACAAGTTTCATGATTTCATCATGACCCAAATGGCACCTGAATTTAAAGATAAAATCAATCTTGATTTAGCGAACATGGATGAAAGTCATTATTACAAATTTGACCTCATGCCCATCACTGATATTCATTTGAATTCAGCAGCTGATTTTCCGCAATTACAACGGATGGGAGACATCAGATATGTTTGGTTATTTGGCGCAATTGCATTGTTTATTTTATTGATTGCGTTAGTCAACTTTATTAACCTTTCCACTTCTCGATCTGCCAATAGAGCAAAAGAGGTAGGACTTCGAAAGGTTTTAGGTTCTGTAAAAAATCAATTGATTTCTCAATTCTTGATGGAGTCTATTTTGATGAGTTGTATTGCATTTCTCATTGGGACTATACTTGCCAATTTTATGTTATCACCTTTCAATACGTTTATTGAAAAAGATTTAAGTATTCCTTTTACAAATCCTATTTTCATTCTTGCACTAGCTGGAAGTGCTGTTCTTGCTGGATTCTTAGCGGGTTTATATCCTGCATTTTATTTATCTAAATTTCAACCCGTCAAAGTTTTAAAAGGAAAATTAAGTTTAGGTGCAAAAAATTCTTGGCTCAGAAGTAGTTTAGTCGTTGGACAATTTGCCATCTCGATTGGTTTAATAGTAGGGACATTAGTGGTAAAAGGTCAGATGGATTTTATCCAAAATAAAAAGCTAGGTTTTGATAAAGACCAACTCCTAATCATTCGAGATACTTACACCCTAAGAGATAAAATACAAACTTTTAAAGAAGAATTAAAAAAATTGCCTGAAGCCAAAAATGTCACTCTTTCTGGTTTCCTTCCTATAGATGGTTCTAATAGAAATTCAAATACTTTTAATCCTAAAGAAAGACCTGACCCATCTGACCAGGTACAATTGCAGTCTTGGAGAGTGGACGAAGATTACATCAGTACCTTAGGTATGAATTTAATAGAAGGAAGAAATATCAAAGATGACTTAGCAGCTGATTCTGCAAGTGTAGTGTTAAATCAAACATCGGTAAAAGCATTCAACCTTGGTGAAAATCCAATTGGAAAAGTAATACTTCCTCCTGTTTCTAAACGTGAATTTACAGTCGTTGGAGTAATTGAGGATTTCCATTATGAATCATTTAAAGGAAAAGTACAAAGTGTTGGATTATTTCAAGGAACAAGTACGGACGCTATTTGTATCAGATCCACCGCTGATGAAATGGAGGACCTCATTGCTAAAACAGAAACGACTTGGAATAAATTTGCTCCGACTCAACCTTTGCGATATGAATTCATGGATGAACAATTTGCCACCATGCACGTCACTGAAGAACGTGTAGGAACATTGTTTGGAATCTTTTCGATGTTAGCCATTTTTATTGCTTGTCTCGGTCTACTCGCCTTAGCGACTTTTATGACAGAACAACGCATGAAAGAAATCGGAATTCGAAAAGTATTAGGCGCTACAGTTTCTAACATTGTATTTGCATTATCTAAACAATTCATCATTTATGTGCTTATCGGGTTAGTCATTGCAGTTCCAATTGCTTGGTTACAAATGAATAACTGGCTCAATAGCTTCGCCTACCACATCAATATAGAATGGTGGATGTTCGCTTTAGCTGGATTATTAGCTACCTCTATCGCTTTGATAACAGTAGGATCACAAACTTTAAGAGCAGCTATGAATAATCCTGTAGATGCTATTAAATCCGAATAAAACTAAATTGATTATGGATTAAGGATTCATGATTATGGATTGCACTCAAAATTTGAAGGCAATCCATAATTCTTAATCTTAAATCCTTAATCAGTTTTATTTTTTTTTCAAAAAATAAAAACTATGATTACGAATTATTTTAAAATCGCTTGGAGACAATTATTTAAGAATAAGTTATTTTCTGCACTCAATATTTTTGGGTTGGCTACTAGTCTTGCCGTTTGTTTGTTAGTCATTACGATATTGAATGATCAATACTCTTATGATAATTTCCATGAGAATGGAGATAGGATATTTCGATCTATTTCAAGTAAAAGAGAAAATAATATTCCAATCAATCAACCTAGTATGGCAACCACCTCTTTGTCTCTAGCAGAAGACTTGCCTAACCAATATCCTTTTATTGAAAAAACAGTTCGCTTGGCAAAAATAGGAGGATATGTTATTTATCAAGATAAAATGATTGGTTCTATGGGAGGCTTTGTGACAGATGCAGACTTTTTGGAAGTCTTTAGTTTTGGCTGGACTAGAGGAGATATAACAACAGCTTTACAAGAACCTCGTTCTATTGTTTTGACAGAAGCAACTGCTGATAAATTTTTTCCTAAAGAAGAACCCATTGGGAAATTCATTAACTATGGCGGTTTTGGAGAACTTCAAATTACGGGCATCATCCCTACTCCACCTATTCGTTCGCATATTCGTTTTGATTTTTTAATGTCTTATGGGACAGTCTTAGCCATGAATAAAAAAGAAAGACGAGATGCTTTTCAAATCACAGATTATGATAATATCTGGAGAGGGTTAGTGTATTTTCTTTTAGATGACAAAAAAAATGAAACTGCACTTAACAATGCTCTTACTGCTTCTGCAAACGATTATAGCACCCGAGATGAGAAACACCATTATCTCTTTCAAGCTCAAGCTTTGTCGAACATTATGCCAGGTGAAGATTTGGGAAATGAGATTGGAATTGGTACGCCTAAAATAATATTTTACTTTTTGATGACCTTAGGTTTTATCATTATACTGGCAGCTTGCTTTAATTATATGAATTTGTCATTGGCAAAATCACTAAAAAGAGCTAAAGAAATTGGTATTCGAAAAGTAGCAGGTGCCAGACGGAAAGATATTATTATTCAATTTTTAGGCGAGTCTGTCTTGATTGCTTTATTATCTTTTTTGGTGGCGATTGGTTTATTAGAATTACTAATTCCAGCACTTTATAATTTACATCCTTTTCTTCAGGAAGCCTTTTACTTGACCAAACCTCCAAAATTATATTTAATCTTTTTAGGATTTAGCATTTTCATTGGATTAATCGCAGGAATATTTCCAGCTTTTAATATTTCTAAATATGACCCAATTCAATCTATTCAAAAACTATCCAATGTAAAAATGTTTTCAAAATTTGGTTTTCGTAAAACTCTTGTTACACTTCAATTTGCACTATCCTTGATTTTTATCATGACGGTGATTATTGTCATGCAACAACAGCAAAAAACCCTCAACACTGACTTAGGAATTAACATTGATAACCTGTATGGCGTACACATGAATGATGAAGTCAAATATGATGTCTTTGCTCATCAAGTCCAACAAATAAAAGGTGTAAAATCTGTATCGGCTTCCAATAGAGCTATTTTGATGGGAGGTTATAACGAAACAAAAATCACCTTCAATGATCAGTCTGACTCTATGGATTTGGTTCATAGTTTTGTAAGTCCAAATTACCTAACCAATATGGGTGTCGAACTGATAGCTGGTCAGCAGTTTCCTAACAATATAAATTCAAAAGGAGAACAATTTATTATTCTCAATGAGCAAGCAACAAAAAAAATGGGTTTCCAATCTCCTCAAGAAGCTATAGGACAATCTATCCTAATTGACACCATTGCCTTAAGTGTTATTGGTGTCACCAAAGATTTTCATTACGATGATATTTATTGGGGAAAAATAGATCCATATGGATTTAGGTTAGGAGATGACTTATCCATAGCGTGCATTCAATTAGATGAAAACAATACCCCAGCAACTATTCAAGCCATTAATGCTACTTGGGATAAACTATCTCCTAAGAAATCTATCAACTCCTTCTTTACGGATGAACGAGTTCATCACTTAGGAAAATTCTTTGTAGTGGGTTCAAAAATCATTGGTTTCGTTGGCTTCCTAACGATTCTGATTTCTTGTTTAGGTTTATTAGGAATGGTGATTTATACGATTGAAGGAAGATTAAAAGAAGTCGGTATTCGAAAAGTACTTGGTGCAAGTGAAAAAAGTTTGAATTGGCAATTAGCCAAAGGATTTTTTCTATTGCTTGGAATTGCCATCCTCATCGCAGTACCCTTGACCCTCTTTCTTTCTAATCTTTGGTTACAAAATTTCTTAATTAGAATAAATGTAGGATTTGAAATTGTATTGTTAGGAGTTGGAATTATTTTATCCTTAGCACTGATAACCATCTTCTCACAAACTAGATTAGCTGCGAGAGCTAATCCAGTAAATATCTTGAAAAATGACTAAACTTAAAATTGATTAAGGATTATGGATTCAAGATTATGGATTTGCCCTCAACCTTTATACAAGTTAGAAGGCAATCCATAATCTTGAATCTTGAATCCATAATCTTATTTCTTAAATCCATAATCAAAAAGATATGAATTTCACAAATATAAAACTCATCTGGCGAAATTTATTGAAGAATGCAGGAATCACTTCTATCAATATATTTGGGCTATCCGTTAGTTTGGCAATTAGCGCATTGATTGTTCTTTTTTTACAATTTGAATATAGTTTCGATTTGTCCAATCCAGCCCAAAAGGATTTGTATAGATTAAACACCACTTTCAAATATCCAAATTCACCTGAGAATAAAACAGCAATGGCATCCGTTCCTATGGGTCCATATTTGAAACAAAAATCTCCTGACGTTGAGGAGTATTTACGAATTATTAATGGTGGTGAAAATTTTATTTGTCGTGCTAATAATAAAGAAATTGTTATTAAAAAAAATCTCCAAGTAGATTCTACTTTCTTCTCTTTTTTCGATTACCCTTTATTATATGGCGATAAAAAAACTACTTTTGACAAACTTGAAAATATATTGTTAACTCATTCTGTAAGTGAAGCTATTTTTGGAAAAGAAAACCCTATTGGCAAAACACTAGATTACACTTTTACTTTAGATGCAGGTATAGATACTACCATTCAATATATTGTTTCGGCTGTATTTGAAAAAATCCCAGATAATAGTCATTTACAATTTGAAGCGTTAGTCCTGTTAGATGATAGACAAATGATGCAAGGAAATATCGGTAACCTTTGGCATAGTATCACCACCAACACCTATTTCAAACTTCGTCCGTCGGCAGATGATGCTACCAAAGTTGCATCCCAATTTCCAGCATTGCTTAAAGAAGAAATGCCCAATCATGACATGGTTGGATTGTCTTTGCAAGCATTCAGCAGCATTCATTTAGACTCAGGTGAATTGGCATATGACTCCAATAATTATCAAAAATCCAATCGTACTTATTTGCAGATACTTGGCTTGATTGCACTTTTCATTCTATTAATAAGTAGCATCAACTTTGCAAATCTTTCTACCGTATTAGCTATGCGAAGAGTACAAGAAGTAGGTGTTCGCAAATCTTTAGGAGCTAGAAATTCAGATGTATTATTTCAGTTTTTAGGAGAAGCCGTATTGATGTCCATCATTAGTGGTGCATTAGCATTGTTATGGATTATGTTTTTACGACAGCCTTTCCTCACTATTTTAGGCAAAGATATTGAGTTGGCTTTTAGCCCTACAATATTTGCTTTATACTTCACCGTAATCTTATTGTTAGGTTTATTCGCAGGAATTTTTCCGGCCATACAGGCGGCGCGGTATTCAGCGGTAGAGGCATTTAGAAGATTTGGTACTGCCGTATCTGTCAAACGTCCATTTATTCAACGCTTAGTTGTACTACAATTTATGCTCTCAGGAATGCTGATTATTGGATCTATTATTTGTTATCAACAATTGGATTATTTGCAAAATAAAGAACTGGGTTTTCAATTTGATCAAGTAGTTGAACTGGAAGTAGGGTTTGGAAATATGACTCGGTCATCAATTATCAGAAAGGAATTATCATCTATTTCTGAAGTGGTTGATGTGACTGGCAGTGATGTTTCCTTAGGTACTATTGATAGACAACAAGGTGTTGCAATTCGAAATGAGGAAACCAAACAACCTGAAAACTTCCCCATGTCAGTAACCCAAGTCAATCATAATTTCTTTGATTTATATGAAATGCAATTCATTGCTGGAAAGTCTCCCTCATTGGAAAGCGAAGCAACGGGTCAAGAATTTGTCGTCAATGAATCTTTTATCAAACGCGTAGGTTGGAAAGAGAACCCAATCGGCAAAGAAGTCTTTAGATGGAATGGAGTTGAGTCTCTTACTGGTCGAGTGGTTGGAGTGATTAAAGATATTCATCACAATACCTTACATCATAAGATAGATCCGATTTGTTTTCAATCCTCTTCATTCAGTACGATTCTCTCGCTTAAGATAAATCCTTCAAATATTGAAAGAGCGTTACCTCAAATTGAAATGGTTTGGAACAAACATATCAAAGACCAACCTTTTGATTACAAATTTATGGATGCGCACTTTGCGACACTTTATCAGACAGAAAATCGATTGGGACAAATCCTTTTGATTGCGACAATTCTTTCCATCTTGATTGCCTGTTTAGGATTACTCGCCTTGTCCACTTTTATCATTCAACAACGAACTAAAGAAATCGGAATCCGAAAAGTCTTGGGTGCTTCTACTTTTGGAATACTTGGATTGTTATCCAAAGACTTTTTAAAATTGGTTTTGATTGCTTTCATTATTATCACACCAATCGCTTGGTATATCATGAATGAATGGTTGCAAGATTTTGCATACCGAATAGAAATTAATTGGTGGATTTTTGTAGTAGCTGGATTAACTGCCATCTTAATCGCTTTCCTAACAGTAAGCGTACAAAGTTTAAAAGCAGCTTTAAATAATCCTGTAGATAGTTTGCGAAGCGAATGAAAACTTGATTAAGGATTATGGATTCAAGATGATGGATTGCGCTCAATATTTGAAGGCAATCCTTAATCTTGAATCCATAATCAATTTTGTTTTTTTTCAAAAAATAAAATTCATGAGAAATATAAAATACGCATTTCGGAATCTTTGGAAAGATAAGTTTTATACCTTATTAAATGGAATTGGCTTGACCGTTGGGATGACCGTAACTCTATTGTTATTTATGTGGATACAAGATGAGTTGTCTTATGACAAACATCATTCACAAAATGGTTCAAACTATATTGTCTTAGGAAATAGAGAATTTGCAGGAGAACAATCATTAGGCATCAAAACACCCTACAACCTAGCAATAGATGCAAAAGCAAAAGTTCCTGAGATAGATAACATTGCTCGAACGTATCAATTATGGAAACCAACTTTTGAGTACAACAATAACTTCTTTAGTCCTAAAAATGCACATTTAATTGATCAAGCCCTTTTTGATATTTTGGATTTCAAATTTATCGCAGGTAATGCTAAATCAGCATTATCCAATCCAAATAGTATTGTACTTACGGAAAATATGTCTCAAAAGATATTTGGACAATCGGATGCTATTGGGAAGACCATTACCATTAATGATACCTTACATTTAAGTGTTACAGGCATCATTCAAAACACGCCAGTTAATTCACACTTTCAAGCTGATTTATTTATTCCTTTGGAAGCGAATAAATATCATTTTATGGGGACAAATAATACGCGTTGGACCACTTCGAATTTCGTCACCTACCTAACCCTAAAACCTAATATTGATTTTCAAAAAGTAGAAAATAAATTATCAGCATTATTCCCAGTGGAAGATAACAGTGCAATTACACAACATAATTCTTTTGCTTTGCACCCTGTTGAAGATATTTATTTAGGAATGGAAAAAGTTAAATTTGGATTTGCCAAAGGCGACTGGAATTATATTCGATTGTTTGCATTGATTGGTTTTATTATCCTTTTGATTGCTTCTATCAATTATGTAAATCTAACTACCGCGCGTGCAGCCCATCGAGCAAAATCCACAGGCATCAAAAAAATAATCGGTGCATCAAGATGGCATTTAATTAAACAACATATTTTAGAAGGTGTCACTTTGGTAGTCATTTGTAGTTTGTGTGCTTTATTGTTAGCACAATTAACACTACCCAATTTTGAAACTATTTCAGGAAAAGAATTTAATACCAAATCTGTTTTATCCACCACTACCCTACTTTCTTTATTCGGAATCGTATTAGCAACTATATTGTTAAGTAGCATTCAACCTGCATTACAATTATCCTCTTTTAAACCTGTAGAAGTTTTAAAAGGTAATAGTTTAAAAGGAAAAATGGGAAAACTAGGATTGCGAAAGGTATTGGTCGTTGCCCAATTTGTTGGTTCGGCAGCACTTATTATGTGTACTATTTTCATGCTTCGCCAAATGGATTTTATTCAAAGCTCAAAGTTAGGCTACGAAAAAGAACATATTTTTTCTTTCAAACATGAGTTGGAAAATCCTTCTATCATGATGGATGCTTTGAAAAATCAACCAGGCATAAATGATGTCACAGTGAGTGATCAATCCATCGTCTCCATTACTAACGGTTCTTCCATTGCTGAATGGGAAGGAAAATCATCAGATGAAACGGTTCCCGTTTTTTACATGTATGCGGGTAGTCATTTTAAAGATTTTTTCAATTTAGAAATGAATGATGGTCGATGGTTTAATAGCGGAAAATTAGATTCCACTTCTTACATCATCAATGAAGCAACTGCAAGAGCGATGAATCTAGAAGACCCTGTCGGAAAGTGGATTGACTTTTGGGGGCGTGGACAGATTGTAGGAGTCGTCAAAGATTTTCATTTCCAATCTTTTCATAATGACATCAAACAATTGATTTTTGTACAGAGTGGCAATTGGTTTCCAACCATGTATGTCAAGACAACTGGCAACGATGCAGCCAAGGCAATTGCTTCTGCAAATACGATTTTCAAACAACACTCTCCCAACAAAGTCTTTAATCATGAATTCTTAGATGAATCTTATAACAATCTATATACCAACGAATCAAAAGTTGGAAATTTATTTTTCCTATTTGCTTTAATAGCCATTCTGATTTCTTGTTTAGGCATTTTCGGATTGGCGACTTATACTGCTGAACGACGATTTAAAGAAATTGGTATTCGAAAAGTATTGGGTGCTTCTGTTATCAGTATTGTACAATTATTGACTAAAGACTTTCTAAAATTGATATTACTTGCCGTCCTGATTGCTGTTCCGCTCGCTTGGTATTTCATGAATAGTTGGCTTAATAGTTTTGCTTACCACACCCAATTGAATTGGTGGGTATTTGCGGTGGCTTGTCTTTTAGCAATTGTAATTGCATTGTTAACGGTTGGAATTCAAGCTATTCGAGCAGCTGTCAGTAATCCTGCGGAGCGTATTAAATCAGAATAACAATTGATTATGGATTAAGGATTCAAGATTATGGATTGCCCTCAATCTTGAATAAGTTAGAAGAGAATCCTTAATCCATAATTTTAAATCCATAATCATCAAAAACTTGTTCATCTATGTACAACAAGTGTTCATAAATGGACAGTTTTTAATAGGTATTTTAAAACACAACACACTAACTATCTAATAATCAAATAGTTATGTTTTCGGCACAGCCATTGAAAGTAATAAACTGAATATAGTTTTGATTTAGAATTAGAGATTGAAGATGATATTCCATCCATATTTCAAGTTCTTAATATTATTAATTTTTAAAAAATCAAACCATGAAAAATATATTTCTATTTATTGCAATTATAATGTTATCGACAACTGCAAGCAATGCATGTAGTATGTACAAAATAACTAAAGATGGTAAAACCATTGTTGGAAATAATGAAGATTGGCATAACCCGAATACGCAAATTTGGTTTACTCCAAAATCAAATCATAAATATGGAATCATGAATGTTGGATTTAATGATTACTTCGCTCAAGGAGCAATCAATGATGGAGGTTTGATGTTTGATGGATTTGCAATGCCATATTTAGAAATAAAAAATACCGTAGGTAAAACTGAAATGTCTATGGGAAATATGGTTCAACATATTATGCATTCTTATAATTCAGTAACTGAAGTAAAAGATTATCTCTCTAAAATAAACTTAGGTGGTTTTACAAATAGCATGATTGTTTTTGTTGATAAATCTGGAAAATACCTAATCGTAGAAGGAGATGAATTAATCATTGGTAATGAGACTGAAAAAATATTCTCTAATTTTTATCCTTCTCAAACTAAGTCATTAGAAAATGTAGAGCTACCATTTTTTCAAAATGGATTAAAGTTCATCAATAATTCTTCAGCTGAACTTTCTACTGATTACTGTAGTTCTGTTATGAAAAATTTATCTCAGAATCGTGCAACTCAGTACTCCACTATTTACGATTTAGAGAATCTTATCATTAGAGTTTACCATTACCAAAATTATAACAACTATGTTGACATTGATTTAAAAGAAGAACTCAAAAAAGGAGAACGAACACTCATCATCCCTGAACTTTTCCCAAAAGACACCGAAGGCTATGAAAATTATTCGATGTATAACGACGCTCAAGATCCAACAAGATATGTAAGAACTGCATGGGAAAGAGATAGCAAAGGAAAAACGGGAAAAGAGTTTGAGAATTTTAAAATAGGATTTGCTCGGTTTTTAAACGGAATCGGTTACGAATGGTTAAATGATAAAAAAAATGCAAAAGCTGCTATTGAAATTTTTGAGTATGGTACAGAGTTGTTTCCTGATAATTCTAATTTGTATGACAGTTTAGGCGAAGGATTATTTGTTGACAAAAACTATAAAGCTGCAACTAAAAATTATAAAAAGTCTTTAGCTCTTAATCCTAAAAATAATAACGCAACTGAGATGATTCAAAAAATTGAGAAAGAAATAAAGTTTGATTAAGAATTATGGATTCAAGATTAAGGATTTCCCTCAATCTTGAATCCAATCCTTAATCAATTTAAAGATTGAGGAAAAAAATCCATAATCCTTAATCTTAAATCCATAATCATAAAAATCATGTTTAGACATAACATTAAACTTGCATTTCGAAATTTCCAAAAAGACAAAAGTACTTTTTTGATTAACTTGATTGGTTTATCAACAGGGTTGGCTTGTACTATCATCATTTTCATGTGGGTCACAGATGAATTGAATGTCGATAAATTTCATAAAAACGATCAACAGCTTTTTATGATTTATTCTAATTTTGATGAGAATGGAGAAATCACAACAGAAGAAGGACTTCCTCCTTTGTTGAGCAAAGCGATGCAGGATGAAATTCCAGAAATAAAATTGGGGGCAAGTTCTAGTTCAAATTCCAACAGCTATGGACTTACTTCCAACGATGTTTATTTGAATGCAACTGGTAGATTTGTAACTGATAATTTTTTTCAAGCTTTCTCTTTTGAAATGTTAGAAGGAGATGAGAAAAAGTTATTTCCAAATCAAAATGGAATCGTAATTTCAGAATCTTTAGCAAAAAAATTTTATGGCTCGACTGAAAATGTTTTAGGGAAGATTATTCTAAGAAACGATTTAGAAACTATTGTATGTGGAGTATTCAAAGATATTCCTCAAAACTCAACGATACAATTTGATTATTTGCTTTCGTTTGATCGATATGTAGACTGGATTGGTCTAGAACATATTTGGCAAAACTATGTCGCAGAAACTTATGTCTTAATTCACGACGATGTTAATGTAGAAGATTTTAACAATAAAATTACACATTTCTTAAAGACAAAAAACACTAGCGATGATGACCAATTATGGGCACAACAATTCACTACCAAATATCTAAATGGCGTTTTTAAAAATGGTCAAATAGTCGGTGGTCGAATCACTTATGTTCGATTGTTTTCATTGATTGCCTTATTTATTTTATTGATTGCTTGTATCAATTTCATGAATCTATCTACTGCGAATGCTACTAAGAAATTCAAAGAAGTAGGCGTTAAAAAAACCATCGGTGCAGATCGACAAACTTTGATTTTTCAATATTTAGGAGAATCTATGATGTTGAGTTTTCTATCTCTACTCCTTGCTTTTATCATGGTTTATTTTTTCCTTCCTAATTTTAATTTGATTACTGGAAAAGAATTGTCTTTAGCATTAAGTACGAATGCCTTATTATCCATTTTCGGAATTACATTGTTTACTGGATTGATTTCAGGCAGTTATCCAGCATTTTATTTATCTAGTTTTAAACCTGCTGCTATTTTCAAAGGAAATATCAAAAACTCTTGGAGTGAACTTTGGGCAAGAAAAGGATTGGTTGTTTTCCAATTTGCTACCTCCATTATTTTAATTGTTTCAGTAGTCGTCATCTTCAAACAGATTGAATATATCCAAAATAAAAAGTTAGGTTTTAATAAAGAAAATGTAGTTCATTTTCAATTCAACCAAACTGAAGCAGTTAGTCAAAATGTTTTTATTTCTGAAGTTGAAAAAATTCCTAGCGTCATCAAAGCATCTAGCATGAATGGTAGTTTTGTCAATGATGTAAATGATACGAATGGATCATTTGATTGGGAAGGTAAGAATCCTGACTCCGACCCTACTTTACATTTTACTCGTGTCAACTATGATCTGTTGGAAATGATGAATGTCGAGATGGCGGCAGGAAGAACCTTTGATAAAAAATATGGCGATGAAAAAACGAAAATAATTTTCAACGAAACGGGTCTTAAAGTCTTGGGATTAAAAGACCCTATTGGAAAAACTTTCAACCTATGGGGAGATGATTATGAGATCATTGGAATTGCAAAAGATTTTCATTTTGAGTCTTTATATAGAAATATTCAACCTTTCTTTTTTCGACTCTCTTCTGAAAATAACGCAGATAAAATCTTGGTTAAGATAAAACCGGGAGAAGAAAAAACCGCTTTGGCTCAATTAGAAAATTTGTATAAAAAAAGCTATCCCAACATTCCTTTTACCTATGAATTTTTAGATAGTGATTATCAACAATTGTATCAATCAGAACAGCGGATATCTGTCTTGGCGAAATACTTTGCAGGCTTTGCTATTATCATATCTTGCTTAGGACTATTCGGACTAGCTGCATTCACAGCACAACGACGAATCAAAGAAATTTCTATTCGCAAAGTATTGGGTGCCAGTGCCTTATCTATCATTCAGTTATTGACTTTAGATTTCACAAAAATGGTAATCGTTGCTATTTTCATTGGCTTACCCATCAGTTATTATTTTGTAAGTAATTGGTTAGAAAATTTTGTTTTCCATATTGATCTCTCTATTTGGTATTTCATTTTTGCTGGAATTATAGTGTTAGGAGTGGCGTGGTTAACAGTAGGCTTACAAACTGTAAAAGCTGCTAATGTCAATCCGGTAAATAATCTTAAAGAATGAAAATTGATTAAGGATTATGGATTTAAGATTAAGGATTGCCATCAATCTTGAATCCAATCCATAATCAATTTAAGATTGAGGGAAAATCCATAATCATGAATCTTAAATCCTTAATCTTTTATTTTTTTTTCAAAAAATAAAAACTATGTTGAAGAATCACTTTAAAATCGCTTGGAGGCAACTCCTAAAAAATCGACTCGTTTCTGGTATCAATATTTTTGGATTAGGATTGGGGTTGACCGTTGGGATATTTATTTTGTTGTACGTGAAGCATGAGACCAGTTATGATACTTGGATTCCTGACCATGAAAACATCTATCGCGTTTATCGACCTTATGCTGGCGGGACAAAAGGAAACTTAACTACACCAGGTCCGGTAGCAAGAGCGATACGAGAGGAGATTCCAGGAATAGCTTCCGCAACTCGATATATTCCATGGGGAGATAAAATCGTAGAGTGGAAAAAAGTCAACTATTCTATTAAAAATGTGGCTGGCGTTGATAGCACCTTTTTTCAAACAATACCTTTACATCTTAAATATGGGAGTCCAGAAGTTGCTTCCCGAAAAAATAATTTAGCGATTTTAAGTGGTGCGACTGCACAACGGATTTTTGGAAATATGAATCCTGTTGGTGAAAATATTTTAATGGACAATATGGATCTATTGGAAGTAGCAGGCGTTTTAGCAACACCCGAAGCGCCCACTCATTTGAATAAAGATATGTATGTCGTCTCCACCGATAGAGATGAAGGATATTGGACAGGAGGATTTGGGATGAGTTATGTCCGTCTGAGTCCTAGTACCAAAGTAGAATCTGTAACAGCAAGTCTTTTCGACATTGCAAAAAAAAATATCATTCGAGAAGATTTGGAGGAAGGTGAAGTGACCGATGAAAGTACCTTACCTAAGTGGGCATTACAACCCATGTCAGCTATTCATCTCAACTCTCAACAAATGGGTCAAAGAGGTGCAAGTAGTGGTAGTCCTTGGCAAATCGGAATGATGATTTTAATTGGAGGATTAGTGTTATTAATTGCTGCAATCAACTATATCAATCTTTCGACTGCACAAATGAGTACCCGTGCTAAAGAAGTTGGTATTCGAAATGTGGCTGGTGCTACTCGCCAACAATTGATTGGACAATTTTTATCAGAGGCAGTTTTGACTACGCTCTGCGCTTTATTGGTTGCGATATTATTATCCAATTTATTGTTACCGTCTTTTAATGAAATGGTGAGTCGGGAAATTTCATTCCAAGCTTTAATTTCAGGTTGGACACCTTCTTTAATCTTGGGATTGACTTTGGTAGTTGGAATGACTACTGGAATCTTTCCAGCATTTTATTTATCAAAAATAAATCCTACTGAAAGTTTGAAGAGTAAATTTTTCAAAGACAATCGGTCAAGTGTTTATAGAAATGCATTGATTGTTTCTCAGTTTGCTTTATCCATTGGATCCGTTTTATTTATCACAATGGTTTGGCAACAAGTCAATTTTATGATGGAAAAAGATTTAGGTTTTAACAAAAATCAAATCGCCGTTTTCAGAATCAATAGTGATAAATTATCAGATAATTTTCAATCAACAAAAGAACAGTTTCTAAGTATTCCCGGTGTGGAAAGTGTGACTCAAGTTTCCCGTGCCCCTGGAGGAAGTATTTCCAACTATGGAATGAAGTTCGAAGGAAAAGACATCAAACCATACGTAAATATATTGTTTGGAGATACAGAATGGAATAAGACTTTTCAAATCCCACTAAAGGAAGGCCGTTTTCTTTCCAGTGATATTCCTACAGATACTACTGCTGCTTTTGTTGTCAATGAAACTTTTGTCAAAAAATTTGGACTAGAAAATCCAATAGGCCAGCGTATCAAATTTTCCTATGACGATGACTACAGCACTATTGTAGGAGTCGTGGAGGATTTCCATTACAATGGCTTACAATCCAAAATATTACCTGTTGCCATTTGTGCTAACACAAAGAATGCATGGATGGGAAGTGTAGCTGTTAGATTTGAATCTAAAAAAGTATCGAGTAGTTTAGCAGCAGTCTCCGATACTTGGCAAAAACTAGAACCTGCTTTTCCAGTAACCTATTCATTTTTAGATGACGATTTTAATAGACAATATAAATCCTACACAGACTTTGGACGGAATATGACTTACGCTACTTTTATCTGTTTCTTCTTAGCGTTGATTGGTTTGTTTGGTTTGACTGTTTTTATTTTACAAAGAAAAACAAAAGAGATTGGTATTCGAAAAGTCTTGGGTGCTTCTACTGCAAGCATCGTTGGATTATTGAGTAAAGATTTTATCAAATTGGTAATAATTGCTTTTTTGATTGCGGCACCTGTCGCTTGGTATTTTGCGGAAGGTTGGTTACAAAGTTTTGCTTATCGACTGGATGTTCAATGGTGGGTATTTTTGATGGTCGGTGTTTTAGCCATCTTGATTACTTTTGTAACAGTGGGCTTACGGACATTGGGTGCGGCGATGGCTAATCCTGTGGAGAGTATTAAAATGGAGTGATTTTGATTAAGGATTATGGATTCAAGATTTAGGATGGCCCTCAATCTTGAATCCATAATCTTTAATCTTTAATCTTCCTCACCCTGCATGTGTATTTATTGTTTTTCAACCGATAATCAGCTTTGTAAGTAAGTTCTTTGTTTGAATAGAATTCCCATTTTCCAATTTTTAAAGTTTCTTCTATAGGGAAAAAATGAAATTCTTTATCCTCTCTAATTCCTTCTTCAACTTCGTAAATAGCCTTTCGTATATATTTACCTTTCGCCCATAGATTGCCACTCGGATGAAAATATTTCCATTCCCCAACTTTTAAATTAACATCCATTTCACCTATGGCTTTTAATGTTCCATTGTCATAGTATTCTTTATGTGTTGTTGTCGCTTTATTATAATTAGTTTCCTCCATCACCACATCTTCTTGTGTTACCTTATAAGATTGATTATCATCTGCTTTCATTTTATCTTCCGCATACCCATCGATGTAAAGCATCTTTTCAATCATTTTTCCTTTTTCAGAAAAACGAAAATACTCCCCACCTAATACACCATGTTGATAGTGTGTTATGGTTTCTATATTTCCATTTTCAAAATAGGTGATCCATTTTCCATTTTTTTCTTTGCCATAAAAACAACCTTCTTCAATCACTTTATTATGCTCACCATAATATTCGTAGCATTCATTATTACCATCAATAAAGAGTTTCGTCTTAACTGTTCCATCCGTCCAACGTTCCACAACTGAGCTATCTGAACAGCCAAAAATCAGAAAAATAAAGAACATGAGTTTTGATTTTTTCATAAAAAAATATTGTGTAGGTAACGAATCAGAAAATCTATTTCTTGTAATACTCTTCTAAAGCATCGTGAATGTCTTCATGCAATTCCATCGTCGCTTTTCTAGTAATCTTTGGTAAATTAATAAACCCATGAATGACCTCTGGATACTCTTTAAAAAACACTTGATTGCCTGCTTCTAACAATCTATCTGCATAAGCTTTGCCTTCATCTTTTAATGGATCGAGTCCAGCAGTACAAACGAATGCAGGCGGAAGATTGGATAAGTCTTTTGTTAGAATTGGAGAAGCTAGTGGATTCAATTTATCTGATTCATTTGGCAAATAATTATTGACAAACCATTGCATCAAATCTTTGGTAAGGAAATATTTTTCAGCATACTTGTCGATAGAAGGAAATTGTAACTGAGCATCTGTTGTAGGGTAAATCAAAACTTGGTAAGCAATCTTTGGTCCTCCTAAATCACGCGCTAATATCGAAACTACGGTAGCTAAATTTCCACCTGCACTATCTCCACCTACTATTAATTGTTCAGGATTTCCATCATACTGTTGAATATTTTCAGCTACCCATACAGTGGCATCATAACTATCTTGATGAGGAATTGGAAAAGGAAATTCAGGTGCCAATCGATACCCTACCGAAACCACCACCATGTCATTGATTTTTGCCAACCTCCTACACACCCGATCATGACTTTCAATACTTCTCGTTACAAATCCACCGCCATGAAAATAAATAAAGACAGGACGCTGATTATTTTTGGAGGGTTTGTAAATACGAATCGGAATCTCTGCTCCATCTCTCATAGAGATATTTTCATCCTGAATGGATTCCATTGCTATAGGAGCATCGTCCAATAAATCTTTGGTTTTTTCGAACTCCTTGGTATTTAATTTCCGCACTGTTGCTGCATCAATATTCTTATAATCTATTTGTTTGGATAAATTATTTAGAAAGAATAAAAGTCCTTTAAGTTTCCAATTCATTTTATTTGATTTCAAGTTAAAAGTGATTTCACAAGATATTCAAAAAAAAGAAAAGTAAATATTCCAATTTGAGAAATTTAATTTCCTAAAAACGTAACTCCTATGTCTCGAGAGTTTGCGACTATCTTGCTGGTTAGTTCTCCAAAAACAAATTAAAAAAATTAACATGTAAAAATATTGACATATTAAAAAAATATAATACCTTTATAGAATTCTTATTTTGAAACACTAATAAAAAAACATTGCCATTATGCTTAAAACAATCATAATTGAAGATGAACCTGCAAGCTTAGCCAATCTAAAAACTATTCTTAAAAATCATTGTCCCGACGTTAGAGTATTAGCCTCCGCTGGAAGTATTGAGGAAGGTTATACGTTATTGACCAATCCTTCTTTTAAACCCGACTTAGTTTTGATGGACATCAACTTAGAAGATGGTGTTGTCTTTTCTCTTTTGGAACGTTTACCCAAAATTGATTTCGAAATAATTTTTGTTACTTCTTACGAAAAATATGCAGTGCAAGCTTGTAACTATAGTTGCATTGGATTTGTATCAAAACCAATTGATCCTGCAGATTTGAGTAGTGCTATTGATCGTGTTCGTTCTATTGCTGGACAACATATTGAGGAACGCTTGAGTGTTTTAAGAAGTCATGTTTCCAATTTGAATCCATTCAAAAAAATAACTATTCCTTCTATTGACGAAATTCATTTTGTTCACATAGATGATATTGTTCGATTACAATCGGATGACAACTATACCATTTTTCATAAGAGTGATGGTAAAAAAATTGTTGCCTCTAAAACGATTAAATCATTTGAAGAAATGTTTGCTCCTTTTAATTTCTTTAGGGTGCATCGTAGCCATTTGATTAATCTAAATTATATCAAAAAGTTTGTCAAAGGAAGTTCTTATATTATTATGGATGACGAATTGAAGATTGAAGTGAGTCGAAGACGTAAAGCTGTCTTTATGGAAAAAGTGAAAGAGTTGCAGAAGGAACTGGCGTGATTGGTGATTAGTTATTGGTTATCAGAGATTAGTTATTAGTGCCCTCTATTTTAAACTAGGTAGAGGGCACTAATAACTAATAACCAATCTCTAATAATTATCTATAAAAACTGCCTTTAAACATTTGCCAAACTTGATCTTTCTTTGGAGGTTTAGCAGATACAGTAATCTGCTTATTTTTTACAGGATGCATAAACGACATACTTCGACAATGCAATTTAATATCTCCTTTCCACAACATTCTTGGATAACCATATTTTACATCACCAACTATGATACATCCAATACTTGATAATTGAACTCGAATCTGATGTGATCTTCCTGTAATTGGTTTGACTTCCATCAGATGATTACCTCCTATTTCACCTAACAATTTATAATTCAGTTCTACCGCTTTTACATCAGGATTTCTTCGACTAGGTTTGTCGTAGAGTTTAGACATATTCTTAGTGGTATCTTTTTTAATATATCCTTTCAATTCAGCTTGTAGAGGATCTGGACGATGCTTTGAAATGGCCCAATACGTTTTATCTACTTTTCTATCAGCAAATAGTTTTTGCATTCGAGTCAAAGCTTTAGTCGTTCTAGCAAAAATAATCGCACCACTTACCGGACGATCCAATCGATGGACGACGCCTAAGAAAACATCTCCTGGCTTTTTATATTTCACCTTGATATATTGCTTTACCATCTCTGCTAAAGTAATATCACCAGTCTCATCACCATGCACCAATACACGAGCAGGTTTATCCACTACTATCAAATGATTGTCTTCGTATATTACCTTTAAATCACTAATGTCTATTCTCATCTTAGGTATGTTTTAAAATTTTGCACAAAAATACTTTTTAATTAACGAAAAAAGGAAAATGCAATTAATCTGACTGAAATAATTTTAAGTATTATATGAGCCATCCCAAGGTTCTGTAAAAGAAATAGTACTCATAGGCATTAAATCTACAGAACTATAATCACCATCGTGAGATGGAACTAATCCAAAGATGATGATTTTGTTTTCAATTTCTAATTCGATTTGAAATGGTTTGACAATAATATCACAATAATAAAAGGAACCTATTTCCTCCTTCATTTTATCAATCTCCTTATCTAATTCATTCATCCGTTCTATAGGAAACCTTAATCCAAAAGGTATTTTCGAATACTTATGCTTTGTATCTATATGATTTCCCTCCTCATCAAAAAGGTATAATAGCAGATAATATTTCTTATTGAAAATATCTATTGTCCCAAAAAATCGAATTCCATTTTCAAATTCGCCAAGATGGTGTGTATAATAATCTTCAATCCGTTCTATTGGAAATCGCTCTGGTATTTTCATAAAACATTGGTTTTGAATTAGTTAATATAATTATTCATTTTTCGATAAAAATATAAATTACATAAAACAATAATACAAACAGTTGGCACACTTATTGCAATTTATCATAATGTGTAAGTTTTGGTTAAAGAATTGTAAGATTCGTTATTCGCCCGCAAATTATTTGCGGGCTTTTTTTTTGCTCCTACCTGATTGCTCTTCAGTATATTGCCTACAGTTTTTTTTGACGCTATAATTATGATTTTCATGATTGCCTGTGAGGTTTAATTCCCCTAGCCCCTTAAAGGGGGAATGGTCTTCGATCTTAGATTCTGGGTTATTTAAAATCACTAATTAAAATTCGAGGACAAGTTCGACAGCAGGTTCGACGGCATTCCCCCTTTAGGTGGCTAGGGGCTCAGCGTCAAAAAAAATTAAGTTAGAAGGAAAAGAAATTCTCATTCTCTAAGACTTTGTTTTCAACAAAAACTAATTGATTTAATCCACTTCACTTACGATTAAAATAAATGTCATTTTCCATCTCTAAAATAAACAAAAATTCCATTTTCATTTAAAGTTTTCTCCTATCTTAGCGGAGTTTTTTCAACGAAAATTCTAACCAATTAAAATAACAAAACCTTGGATTTAAAAATTCAAGAATCAAAACAACTTAACTATGATTATTGGGGTACCAAAAGAGATCAAAACCAACGAAAACCGTGTTGCCTTAACTCCTGGAGGGGCATACGAATTAGTAAAACGGGGACATAAGGTTTTTGTCCAAAATTCAGCAGGTAATGGAAGCGGTTTCACCGATAAAGAATACCGGGAAGCAGGCGCAAAAATGACTCGTGATATCGAAACTACTTACGCAAAAGCGGAGATGATCATGAAGGTAAAAGAGCCTATCAAAAAGGAATACAACCTTGTCAAAAAGGATCAATTGCTATTCACCTATTTCCACTTTGCATCTCATAAACCATTGACACAAGCAATGATTAAAAGCAAAGGTGTTTGTTTGGCTTACGAAACTGTAGAGTTACCAGATCGTTCATTGCCTCTTCTAATTCCGATGTCTGAAGTTGCAGGAAGAATGGCCGTTCAACAAGGAGCTAAATATTTGGAACAACCAATGAAGGGTCGTGGTGTATTGCTTGGAGGAATTCCAGGAGTTTCGCCAGGAAAAGTTTTGATTTTAGGTGGAGGTATCGTAGGCACTCAAGCGGCTAAGATGGCTGCCGGATTAGGTGCCAGTGTTACTATCTTGGACATCAGTCTTCCCCGATTGAGATACCTTGCTGATGTGATGCCTGCCAATGTTTCGACGATGTATTCTAGTGAATACAATATCAAAAAATTGATTCAAGATCATGATTTGATAGTTGGTGCTGTTTTGATTCCAGGTGCTAAAGCGCCAAACTTGATTACTAGAAAAATGTTAAAGTTGATGCGTCCCGGTACTGTTTTGGTCGATGTTGCTGTTGATCAAGGTGGTTGTTTTGAGACGACTAAACCTACGACTCATAAAGATCCTATTTATATCATCGACGATGTGGTGCATTACTCTGTAGCAAATATGCCGGGTGCTGTTCCTTATACTTCAACGATTGGTTTGACCAATGCGACTTTGCCTTATGCTTTGAAATTAGCAGATATGGGTTGGAAGAAAGCTTGTCAAGCTGACATGGGTTTGAAATTAGGATTGAATGTTATTGATGGAAAAGTTGTTTACAAAGGTGTGGCAGATGCGTTTAAGATGAAGCTACATGATGTGAATAGTTTTTTGTAATGATGAACTATAAATGATAAACGATGAACGCCTTCTTTCTTAAACAAGTTAGAGGGCGTTCATCATTTATAGTTTATCATTCATCATTATTTCAAAAAAATACCCTTTCCAAAAAAATTGAAAAGGGCATCTACCTAACAATGGATGTTCCCGCATCCAAAAGTTTCTTTATCTTTTAATTTTCGTACGCTACTCCGATAAATCCAGTTCCTTCAATTGGAATCGATTCGCCTACATCATTGAAAAGCATACAATCAAAATTGATTTGTAATTTCTTTGTTGGAAAACTGTTTTCATTGAGTTGAAATTCTTCAATAGAATTAATTGAAAATCCACTTTGATCTTGTTCTCCTAAGTTTGATGAATAAGTCACACCATCTTTTTTGTATTCAATGACTACCGTTCCTAAATTTTGAGCCGCAATCTCAGTCACTTCATAATTAAAGAAAGTCGTAAAGACTTCTACATCGTTCAAAGGAAAACCTGCAGCATTTCCTTTTACAAATACAGAAGCTAAAGCAGTATCTCCATACGAATTAGATGCCGTTACAGTGATTAATTCACCAGTTGTATTCAATTGACTCAAGTTATAATAAATAGTATCTCCCGTTTCGCCTGTACTCCAACTCAAATTCAATCCTTGGTTTTCCACCATAATCATAACCTCATTATTATTTATTTCAACCTGATAACTTAAATTTAATAACAAGGTAGAATCCGAAGTGATATTCGGAGAAACTAAACCGATGTAATCAGAGTTAGCTCCATTATCATTACTTGCAGAAAGTCCTACAGAAAATTTAGAACTAGAGTTAACAGTAATCGTAGGATTTGCTGCCATTGAAGTATCTCCATTAGAAAAGTTCCAAATAAAACTATCATCAAATCCACTATTTCCTGTTGACAAAATCGTACTAAAAAAATCATACCGATAAGAAGGCAACTGAAGAGAAACGGGTGACGAGTACTCAAAATCTCCTTCCCTCAATACTCCATCAACTGGTGTCATAATACTACCTTGCATTGCTCCTTTAATGTAAAAAGTCAATTCTTCATCCCCACTAATTGTCTTTCCAGCTTCAGCGGCAAACCTTCCTATAAAAGTCGGTACCTCCGAATTGTCAATTTCAAAATCGGTATACATGTAAAAGTCTTTTTCACCTGCTTGAATATCTAAAACATTTTGATTTAACGTTCCTGATATTTTAAAAACAGGCTCCGTATAAATAGCTTCAATAGTAGGATCGATATCATCTAATGAACAAGAGAACAAGACTAATGTAAGAAAAATGAAAAATGTATATTTGGTATTTATCTTCATAGTACTTTATTAAAATAGGTATTGTGTCAATTTAAAATTCAAATGAAGTCGACTGTTGGCTGATAAATCATCTCTCTCTGCACCAGTTATAGATGTACCACTTTCCTCCAGTATACTTCCTAAAGCATAAACTCCTCTTACTCCGAAATGTAACTTAGGTGCAATTTGATAACGATATCCTAACGCCACATTCGTATTTATTTTTTTATACCCTGGATTCTCTAACCAATATGGATCTCCAGTGGCGACCCTTGGTCCTTCATTAGGTATTTTAACCCTTCCACCTTTTACTCCTAACAAATAACTTACGGAAACGCCTCCTTCGAAGATGTGTTTCTTTTGAGTATAAGTTAGGTAGACAGGCATCTCTAAATAGTGTAGACTATTAGGTGTCAATTCATATCGATCCGTCGAACGACCAAAACTATACGTTACCTCTTCTCCGTCTTGAATAGGATTAAATTCTCCACCTCGATAGAGATACATCAAATCAGCATTTAAGGCTAAATTTCTTTTGAATTTATATCTAGCAGTTAATCCTACTTTATATCCAGTAGTTGATTTTATAGAATCTTGTTCAAAAGGAAAACTTGCAATTCCTGCAATAATTCCCATTGAGAACTTTTTCTTCTTCATATTCGCCCATGCTAAATCTGGCAAGTTTTCTTCTTGATTAATCTGAGCCAATATATCTAATGATGGAATATTAAGCATACTCGCAACTGGTTTCTTGGCTACTGGCTTCTTCTTTTCTTTTTCAATCTTCTGATTTGGTAAAGGTGTAGATTGTTCCTTTAGAATTGGTTTACTTGAGTTTGGTATGACTTCTTTTGGACTTACCAAAACTTCGTTTTTACTTTCTTTTGGTAAATATATTGTTGGAGGAATATTAGTTCCTGTAGATATTTTATTTTCTACAATAGTATTGTTACCAGATGCCGTTGAATATGGTTTCGTAGTGGACTCTCTTAAGTTGTTAATTTTAGAATCACTTGAAACTGTATTTTTAGCTTGTTGTTTTCCTTTAATAGCGGCAGCATCTGTTTTAGTGATTTTAGCAGTATTATTAGCATCCGTATTTTGACTAGCAGTAGCCGTTCCATCAGCACTTGTATTTTCATTGTTAGAAGCAGTGATTTCAGTTTGATTTGTTTCCTTTGCTTCTAATAAGTTGGTCGCCTCTTGCGTCTGAGTTTGCTCCTTTACTGAAGTAACATTAGTATTTGTAATTGCTTGGTCCATTGAAGCAGTCGAACTACTTCCCGCATTCCAAAAGTAACCACCTACTAACATCACCAACAAGAGTCCTCCCAATAGCCAAGCCCAAAGGAATTTTCTATCATTTCCTTTTTCTTCTGCTTCAATCATTTGCTCCATGTCTACCCAATAAGCATCCTCCATTTCGAACTCCCGATTATCTAATTTTTTCTTAAAAAAATTGTCGAGGTTATTTTCCATATTCAATATTTTTAACTTCTTTTTAATTTAAAAATTAGCATTTCTACTTCTCTGCTGTTCCGTCAATTGCGTAATCATTTCCCTTAATTTCTTTCGAGAAAAAGATAAATGCCACTTAGAAGTACCATCGCTAATGTCTAACATCTTTCCTATTTCTTTATGCGTAAATCCATCAATTGCATATAGGTTAAATACCTTCTGACTCATCGGAGGTAATCGTTTAATCAACTCCTCGATTTGTTCTGCATCGAACATTTGATCAGCCGTATTGTAATCTACTAATCCTTCATTGTCATTAAAATCTGCAAAGTCAGTCGTCTCAATCAGTTCTTTTACTTTTCTATTTTTTCTAAATTCATCAATGATTGTATTAATCATGATTCGTTTTATCCATGCACCAAAAGGTGCCTCTGCTCTGTATTTATCTATGTTTTTCAGAATCTTCATAAAGCCGATATTTACCATTTCGGCTGCATCGCTCTTGTCCTTTTTATATCTCATACAAACCCCCATTAACAAACTAAAGCACCGCTTGTACAACTGGAACTGCGCTCGCCTGTCTTTGTTTTGACAGTCTTTTAGAAGTTGGGGATTTATATCCATACGTTAGGTTTTTTCAAAAAAATTGTTCGACTTTAAAAATCGAACATCTATATTTATACTATAGCTAAGCTTATTTTAGAAGCGGCTGCTTTAAGCCAGTCCGCTGAATTTCAAGATAGGAAAAAAATATAGTTTTATAGTTTTAGCTTTCAAAAATTTCCTAACTTAAAATTCAACTAACTGGCTTAAAACAATTAGCGCCTCTTGCTAATTTTGATTCTTTGATCAATCCATTGAAACAACTTTGCGACCTCCGCGGAATGGAAAAGTGGGAATGCTAGAATTGTCAAAGTCAAATGGCTTTAACAACTTTAGCTCTTCTCCATGCACGCTCCTCAGAGTTATCAAAATTGCTTCAATGGATTAATTTATCAAAGAACTCTAATTTTTAATAATCCGCTTTGAAATTATTTCTTGTCCATCACTTAAATTCAAAAAATAAATTCCTGCTGGTAAATCTTGTAAATTTATTGTTAAGGTATTTATTCCTTGATCAAGATTTTTATTTTCAGAAAGAATCAATTCTCCTAACAAGTTAATTACACTTACCTCCAAGTCCATATTTTCTTTTAATTCTAATTGAACATTTACCTTATCAGCAACTGGATTTGGGAAAACTTTTATCGACGCACCATTCAGTACATCTTCTAATCCAGTAATATAAGTTTCATTCACAGAAAAATCTATATTGACATTTGGAGTCTCTGGACTAATAGTTACCATTTTCATTCCAGGGTCTTTTCCTAATATTTCTACAATCACTTTATAAGTCCCCCAAGCGATATCTGGAAATTGAAATTCTCCATTAGCATTGGTTAAAGTATGCGTAACAGGTTCATCGTTCTCAGTTAATAACAAAATATTTACATTACCCACTGGGTCTCCTGCTCCCCTAGTTTCGACTTGACCACTTGCTGTAAAATTAGCTCCTTCACTTACTAAACCGCCTATAAACCCAGGTCCTCCAGGGTTATTACCTGCAATCATATAGATAGTAGGTGGAAATAAAGAAGGCGATAATGGTACCGACAAAGTTGCTGCATCACTCCAATACAAAGCACTTTCATGATAAGTAGGTAAGTAATCTTCATAGGCAACTGAACCCGGTAATAAAGCAGCTTTAAGCAAGTAGTCTCCATTTGGAAGATTTAAAAAACTAAATGGTAAATTAAATAAGCTATTTGGTGTAGCAAAAATATCTTGACTATCAATTGCTGTAAGTGTACCCACACTTATATCATGTTGAATCAAATATACTCTTGCCGAAACTATTCCACTTGGCGGAAGCACAATTGAGTCAAGAAAAATATTACCATAAATATCATTTACGGAAAGATAGTTATACGAATTAACAGCAGTACATCCTCCAGCATCTGTAACCGTCACAGAATAGAATGTACCATTTTGACCTGAAGCTGTAGCAGTAATAGTCGGTACCGTTTCTCCTGAACTCCATAGATAAGTGAATGGTGCTATTCCAGATGGGTTAGCAGTTAATTGATCATTATCTATAACGATATCTACCCAACAATTATAAGTATTACCATACATTTGACACCCTAAAGCATCAAAAACTGTTACCGAATAATATTCACTTGTAGTACCTGTGATAGACATCGTCGTTTCTCCTGTACTCCATAGGTAAGTATATGGTTCATATCCGCCATTCCAAACTTCTGCCGTAAAAGTAGTGTTACCAATTGCTATAGAATCGTAATCTATGTAAACATTACCTCCTTGACAATTCAAATAATAAGCAGAAGTATCCAAACATCCTGTAGCATCTGTAATCGTAATTTGATAAGTACCAGTTGAAGTAATTGCTATAGAAGAGGTTGATGCTCCAGTACTCCAATTGTAGGTATATGGTGCGACACCTGAAGAGTTACCAACCAAGTTGACTCCCATATTATTTGCGTCAAGGCTAATTGTTGCAAAACAATTAGGTGTAGAACCCAATACATCACATGCAGTAGCAACACAACCAGTAGCATCTGTAATTACTACACAAAACGTATCTACTCCAATCGTATTAATACAAGCAGTGTTTCCTGTTGTTCCATTTGACCAATCATATGTAAATGGTGCTGTCCCTATCGGAGTCGCTTGTAAGCAACTTCCATTCTGAACAACTGCTAAATCTACTGAACAATTATTTGAAAAAATACTGATACAATCACTAGACGTGCAAGCATTGTTATCGGTTATTGTAACGCAGTAAGTTCCTGTTCCATTTTGAGGGAAAATACTTGACGTGTTTGCTCCATTACTCCAACTATATGTAAAAGGTGCAATTCCTGTTGCATAAGCTTCTAAAGCAATTTGAGATCCAGTTGTATCTATTTCAATACCTACATCACAAGAGAATGTTCCACTTCCCAAATCTCCACAATCAATCGACGTACAACCTGTTGCATCGGTAACCGTCACACAATAAAGTGTATCTGGACTTAAAGGATTATGACAAACTGAAGAACCAGTCGAACCATCTGACCACACATATGTAAAAGGTGCAATTCCTACATTTGGAATAACTTGCAAGCATGCACCACTTTGAATGTATTCTAATATAAAAGCGCACGAATTCAAAGAAACAGTAATACAATTGCTTGACGTGCAAGCATTGTTATCAGTTATCGTAACACAATAAGTTCCTGCTCCATTTTGTGGCGAAATATTTTGAGTGGTCTCGCCTGAACTCCAGAGATAAGAATAAGGTGCTGCTCCCCAAGGTGCCGCTTCTAAGAATGGTAAAGGTGCTCCCACCATCGTATTGACATACACATCTACGCCGCAAGCAGCAGGTACCCAATCGCAAGCAGATGCAGTACATCCCGTCGCATCAGTGATGGTTACACATTCTTGACTTCCAGAAGTTATCATACAATTCATTGCATCAATAGTTCCATTACTCCATTCATAAGTAAATGGAGCTATTCCTGTTCCATATGCTTGAAAGCAATTACCACCTTGAGCAGTGGAGTCAATAGACACTGAACAGGTATTCGTTACCGTATATGTCATACAATCATTTGCAGAACATCCATTGGAATCTGTAATCGTACAACAATATGTTCCCGAGATATTAGGATTAATCGATGAGGTGTTTGCTCCATTACTCCATTCATAGTTTAAGTTGCCTACTCCTGTGGTAGCGGCTTGTAAGAATTGTCCATTCGTAGTATTCCCAGCAACATAAATAAATACGCTACAGTCTTGAGGAATCGTAAAACAAGCATCAGCTACACAACCCGTTGCATCTGTTATCGTTACACAAACATCTGTTCCTGCTTGTCCTGAAATACAAGCAGTATTTTGAGTACTACCATCATTCCAAGCAAAAGTAAATGGTGCTGTCCCATCTGGTATTGCTTGATAACAATCGTTTCCTAAGGTATCTAGCCAAACGGAACAAGTAGAATCGGGTCCGAAACTATTATAGGTAGCGTCAGCTTTTGCGATAAGGAAACAAAGAAGTAAGCAAAATGTAAAGGTTATTTTTTTCATCCGTTTTAATGATTTAGATTTGGACAAAGAACTGAAAGTCCAATTAATGTTTTTAGTTTTTAGCTTTGATTTTTATTATTAAGCACTATTGTCACCATACACGTTGATATTTATAAGAAGGTTGGGTACTCGTTATATTTTTTCAAAAAAAAAGTATTTGAATATGAAATAACTTATTCATTATTGATGTGAAGCAAGTGTTTTATATTCAAAATCATGGTGATTTTAAAAATCACCATGATTTAAAGTACTGAATATCAATACCTAAGCCAAGTTCAGTTTGTAGTCTCCAACTTTTAAAGAAAGGAAATCATAGCACCGTCCTTTAGGGCAGTGACGGTAAGTAAATGTTTGCGACTTTAGCAATACATTTATTTTCATGTATGGCTAAAGCCATTTTTGTTATTCATTTTCACCGCCCTAAAGGACGGTGCTATAAACGCTTCATTCATTTTCTTTTGACTTCAATTATTATGGTTGGAGACTACATACGGAACTTGGTCTAATAGTTTTTAGCCCTTGATTCACGTTACTAAATATTTATAACACTAAATTTGTAGTATGGCAGTAAATTCATCATCAGATTCAAGAGGCATTTGGGCATGGCAATTAGTCCAATTAATTATGGGTGTAACCATTTTAAGTTATGCTGCGATTTATTTAGTCTCGGGATTTCAGGAAGAAAGTACCCGTCAAGCGATTAGATTAAGTGCAAGATTTAGTGTGGTTCTCTTTTGCATCGCTTTTGTGGCTAGTGCTTTTCATCAATGGGTAAAAAGTTCTTTTTCTTGGTGGGTATTTATGAATCGTAAATTCTTTGGAATAACTTTCGCCTTCAACCATTTACTTCATCTTCTCTTTATTTTTATTTTACATAAAAAATTCCATCCCGTTTTTGACTTAGCTGATATGTTTAGTTTATTACCTGGAGGGCTAGCTTACCTTTTTATCGTACTAATGCTTTTAACTTCTTTTTCTTTTTTTGAAAAAATGATTTCTAGGAAAAATTGGAAGAGATTACATACGCTTGGTGGGTATTGGATTTGGATAGTTTTTATGAGTCTTAATATTGAGCAAGTATGGAGAGAAGAATGGAGATATATACCAGTAGTTATTTTATTGGTAATTGTATTGTTGGGAAGATTGTGGAAATTGAGAAAGAATTAGTTTTTTTGAATATCGAATATCGAACAAGAAATACTGAATATCGAACTTGGAAACCATTAAAGTTTGCGGGCAAAATTCAGTATTCAGTATTCAGTATTCAGTATTTCTTGTTCGATATTCAATATTCAAAAGCTTACCTCCAATCAGGCATTTCTGCATTTTCGAAAAGTAAGTCTCTATTATATCCATCTAAGTCCACCTTATAAATATCTTTTTGAGAAATTCCATCATTATTAGTATTCACAAAAATGATAGATGAACCATCTGGCGAATATCGTGGATCTAAATCATTTGTACCAGCTTCTTTATTTAACGAAACATCAAAAGGTACAGCAGACGTTAAACCTCGAATAAAAATCCTAGCGTCCAATTGTCTCCCATCAAATACTTCATATCCAGATACATCATGTGTATACAACATTACATCTCCAACTAAGGAAAGCATAGGACCGCCTGAAGATCCTGGAATATCAGCTAAAAGAGATTGCTCAAAATCACCATTACCATTAAAAAGATGAATAATTGAATTATAAGGATCATCCCCTACCAAACGAGCGACCACTGTATTTTGAGCTAAATTCCAATCTACTTCTGCGAAGGTAAATCCATTTGCACCTTCGGTAAAAAGCTCCGTCCCTGTACCATCACGATTAACCGTGTATAGTTTGTTACCATTCATATACAATAATTCAAACCCACTCGGTGACCATGAAAAATCTAGCTCCAAACTATTCGTTCCACTAACAGGAATACTTGTTACCTTCTCTCGTTCTGTACCATTTCTATTCATTATATAAATGTGCGTTTCCAATCCATCATTGGATAGAAAAGCGATCTTATCTCTCTGAGGACTCATTCTCGGACGCCAGCTATTAGTAGATCCATCCGTCATTTGAACCTCATTCCCCTCATCATCTCCTGCATAAACATCATATTTTCCATTCAACTGTCTTGCAAATAAATAACGATAATCAGGATAAACCTCCGTTTCAAAATTCCAAATATCACCATTTACAGATGCATTACCATCTTTCACAATCACTTGCCAGAAGTAAGATTTCTCATATTCTAAATCTGTCAATTCATATGAAGTCTCTGATGTATTCTCTACTAAAACAGTATTCAATGATAAATCAGAGTTAAATAATTTCACATCATAAGTCAAATCATCGTTATCGGGATCAGTAGCTGACCAACTTAAAATAACTCCTAATTCATTTCCCTTACTTAAATCTTCTGGTGAAATTAATACTGGATTTGCAGGAGCATTGTTAGACAATGAGTCCGAAGTCAATCTAATAACAACATTGGTAGAGTGATCTTCAAGCACTGAAATGTTATCTACTTTTGTAACAAAACCTGACTTCTCTATCCGCAAGGTGTAAGAACCAGTTCCTATATTTTCAAATGTAAATTGTCCTTGTTCATCAGTTTGCAAAATTGATGTTGAAGGATTAGTAGAAACAGATGCTCCTATCACAATTTCATTAGTACCGTCAACGATAACTTGTCCGACAACAGAACCAAAAGTATCAGGAACAAAGGTTTCTTCTTTACATGAAAAGAAGAAGATAAGCGTCGTTAAAACAAAAATGGTTAGTATATATTTTTTCATAATAGTTACTTATTCTCTGATTTTTCACCAAAATCAAAATTCCGTTGTCCTTTGATTTCTTTTCCAAAATAAAGATTTACTCCTATATTACCTTTCCAATAAAAGTCATTGTATTTTCCATTAATCACTTCATCAAACGAATCACTAAAAAGGTAATTATAATCTACTGCGGCTTTTAAACCGACTTTATTATTAAACATGTATTCCACACCTACTCCTCCATTTACTTTTTTGAAAAATGGATTTCCCAAATCAAATCTATTATCAATATTTTCTGTCACCCATCCTCCACCTGCAAAAACATAAGGAGTCAATGCATCATAAGGCAACAACCTATAGCTTATACCAAAATCTAAATAAGAAACATCTGCTTGATAATATTTTTCTGTGGACATCTGACTGACTCCATAATTAGCTGATAATCCAAACGCTGGTCTTGGCGAATAAGTGAAGTTTAACTCTGCCCCTGTTTTCAATACGGACCCTGGATAATCTCCTAAATAATAGATACTCGAAGAACTCCCTCCTACTGCAAAACTTTTCCGTTGGATATTTAATTCTCTTCCAAAAATATCTGTCTTCGCTATTAATTCTTTTTCTTTATTATAGTCTAAGATAGCTTTATCTACAATCATTCGAGGTTCCTTGAGTTCCCAAAGTTTATCTTCTACTCCTTCGACGATTAGACTCTCTACTGCTTTTTGAATCGCTTCTGTTACCGCTAGTTCTGAAGGTTCATTATAAGTGTATCCTGTTTCTGCTTCCAATAATCGACCAAAACGAACAAACCTAAACAAGCCTATATCAACTGCCTGCGAGAGTATTGTTTTAGAAGTATAAACTGTTTTAAGTACTTTCCCATTACTTGTTGATACTGCCCGTAAATATACTGTTACTCTATCCTGTCGATATTGATTTCCACCACCTGCTCCAAAATATCGTAACCCTGAACCACCTGTTATTACATTGGCATCATAAGATATAATTCCTCCTTCCAAGATAACCCCTGCAAATAAAAGTGGTGGTAAAGATACTTGCTTGTCTATTCCCTGACTCGCATTATATTGATTACGACTCGAACGAATAATCTTTCGTTCATTTAACAAGTTACTTACATTTTCCCTTTCAATTGGAACAAACCAACTTGACTCTTCCAATGCTTTAATTAAAATTGTGGTAGCTCCTTGGGTAACTGCTGTGGACCAACTAGCACCATTCTCGGATGGTTTATATTGTCCCGTCTGATCTCGGAATTTATAAACGGCTACAATAATTTTCTCTTTGGGTGGGGGCAAATTCTTTAACCGAATGGCACCTTGAGTGGCTTCTCCAAGTCTAGCTGGTGTAGAATGGATCGGTTGATATATCACTCTTCCGCAGCTGCTCCAAATTAGGATACAGAGTAAAAAGAATAATCGATTTTTTGAAAAACAAAAACGCATGTTAAGTTGTGTTATGGGATTGTTTGTAATTATTATATACCTGATTATTAAAAATAAGGTACTATAATTTGAGTTTGTTCACCGAGGGAAATATCTAATATTGTTATGCTCAAGCCCTCTAAGGTAGAGACCACATCGAGCGAAAAATTTCCTAAAGTATATGTTCCATCTGTCAATCCATCTTCTCCAAACTCTGTTGTTATCAACTGACGAGAAAGGTTACTCAACAATTGACGATTCAAGCTTTCAGTAAAACCATCGAGTGTCGAACTAGAACTTAATTCAACCTCCTCTTCCAATAAGTTTTGAGTCTGTGCAGAACTTAATAACCAATTGTAATTAAACGTATCTCCTCCAAAAGCAGGATTTTTAGGCTTATAAACAAAATCCTGTGCATTGATTGTTGGCATTAAAAAACAACCGAATACAAGTAGTAAAAAAAAGTATTTTGTTTTTTTCATCATTGTTCTATTTTGTAAATATTCTTATTGTTAACTTTTTTTCTTTATTTCAAAAAAGTCCAGACCCTGCTGTATCTCCAGAGTCCATTGATTTTTTTAAATTTTCGTTTTGTTTCAAATACCGTCTTACTGCAGAAATTGAAATATTAGCTTGTTCTTCAACAATATCTCCACGTGGTTGTAAGAAACGCTGCAATACCACATTGTTATTGACCTCTATCGAAACTCTTGCGCCAATTCCACGAGATGGTAATTCTTTTATGGTAATTAAAAAATCTCTTGAACCGGGAGGAGGAGACCATCCATTATAAAAAAATTCGTAAAAATCTCTTCCTACTTTAGTTCGGGTATCATCTAATACTAACCCGTCTATTTCTATAGCATCTAAATTCATACTTGGTTTCCCTAAGTTCTTAGCAGCGATAGGTCGCTTTGGGGGAGGAGGTGGAGGTGTAAGTGTTGGATCTATGCTTTCGCTCGTCAAGGTATCAGTACCGACTAAATCCTTTTTTTTATTAAACACATTAAAAACAATAACAAAGTATTCCCGTTTCTTTAAATCTACTTCTACTTCTGCTATCATCATCGGATCTGCTGGTTTGGCAATGAATGTTCCATTAAAGATTTCATCCGTTTTTCCTGCCACAGTCTCCTTGTGTAAATTCATTTCCCAATCAAAACTTTCTGATTGATCGGAGAGATTTACAAACATTCCTTTTACAAAGGCTGTCTTCTCTTCTTCTATAAAATCGATCCATGCTTTAAGAGACGGATCTCCTGAAGCATGGATCGAAGAGGGTGAAATACAAATAAACCCTAGTAGTAAAATAAACCATTTAAAAAAGCTAAAAGACAAAACACTGACCTTACACCTAAAAGGTGTTTTCATTTTTTCAAAAAAAATAGGGCCCTCAGTTATCTCTGTACGAGAAAAATTAAATGATTTTATAAAAATCTTATTTTTCAAAAAACAGAAATGGTCAAAGAACCTAGAAAGTATCTTGCTCATCCCTTTTGTTTTCTCAGGTATTTTATTTTCTACTGATTAGATTGGATAATCTGTAGTTTCAAACCATTCCCCACTTGGCGAATAATTAAATCACTATTTGATAATCCATCTTGTATATGAGTAATTTCATTTCCATTACCCTCTTGTATTAATTCTATATACATTTGAGTTGTGTTTGTCAATTGTTGATTAATTACATTGTCATCTCCAACTTGTTTGATGACAAATGTATTATCACTTCCTTCCAAACTTAATGTGTACATGTTGTTATTTCCATCTTGTAAAAGTATAGTTTGATTTAAGTATCCAGCTTGGTTTATCTGCGCAAGATTTGCATCTCCCGCTTGTAAAACTTTTACTAAATTCGTTAATTCACTACCCTTCAACTCTTGGATAACTCCTACATCATTATTATTTCCGATTTGTGTAATAAAGGCTTGATTGCCTGCACCACTATTCAAATCAGGATTAATCAACTCGCCCGTATTCAATAGCAAGTCATCTTCCAGCAACTGCTGTCCGTACACTCCGAAACTGAGGAGGATACAACCTAACAGGATGACCAGCCATTTATGTTTCACTACTTGCATATTGTTTACGATTTTATTATTTAAAAATTTTGATAAAAATATCAATGAGTTACAAACAATAAATCCTAGTTATCAGACTGAGATACTCTTGCAGAGTTTCTTGCTCCAGTTTGGTTGATTAGGTTTACATTATTGTTACCTAATTGTGCATTGATAGAGCTGTTATCATTACCCAATTGGAAAATAGCAGAAGTATTTGCATCTCCTTGCTCAGAAAGTTCGATAACATTGTTATCACCAGTTTGGTTAAGTTGAACATCATTTTGACCACCTGCAAAGTTGTTATTTCCAGTTTGAGCAGCAATGATACTGTTAGAATTTCCTTCTTGAAGCGCGTTCAAGTTGTTAGAAGTACCATTTTGTTGGATAATAGATGTATTAGCATCTCCGAATTGATCAACGAAGATATTACTGTTATCTCCATTTTGTGCTTGAGTAGTTACGTTGTCATTACCAATTTGGTTAGAAATTAATTGGTTGTCACCTTGACCACTTGTAGAAATAGAATTTTGAACAATTACGTTATTGCTTCCTTGTTGGAATCCAAGTAAGTTACTGTTATTAGTTGTAGCTTCTTGACGTACGATGTTAGCATCTCCTTCTTGAGTGATACTTCCAGTGTTACCATTTCCGTCTAGAATGTTGAAACCTTGATTGTTGTTTCCTACTTGAGCAACAGATACTAAGTTATCATTTCCGTCAGCTTGAAGTTCTGCATTATTTGCAGCACCTGCTTGAGCTACTGTAGCTCTATTCGCGCTTCCATTTTGACCAACAAATGAAGTGTTCGTGTTACCTACTTGTGTAACTTCTGTATCATTATCATCTCCAGTTTGTTGAGTGTTACTTGAGTTTGATTGTGCCATTAGCATTGAACCAGACAAAATTAGGGCGAATAAAAAGGTTAATCTTTTCATGTGTTAAAAGTATTTTAGTTAAGTAAAAAAATAAAAATTAAATTTAAGATTTGTCGTTTGAGGGATTTTTTTTTGGGAGGGGTTCGAGTAGAACGTACAACAAATGTAGTCTAACTTTTAGTGGATTTATATACCTGAAATCCGTATTTTACTTCAGGTGTAATTACCTACTTTTAAGTAATTATACTTACACTATAATTTTATTTTCTGTTGCTTGCGAAAGTTTTAAATAATACTTTACGAGTCCTACCGTATTTTTTACTTGCAACTTTTGCATCAAATTTCTTTTATGAGTCTCTACCGTCCGAGGACTAATAAAAAGACTTTCTGCAATTTCTTTATTGGTCATCTCATCAGTTACATATTTCAAAATTTCCAATTCTCTATCTGTTACAGAAACTTTTTTGTTAGAGGATTGTAGTATTTTGTCTCTACTATTTTTTTGTTCAAAAAATGATTTTGAAATATTTTTAGAGAAATAACTATTCCCATCTCGAATCGCACGAATCGCTCTTACCAGCTCTTCCAACGATGCATCCTTTACTACATATCCTGATACACCTCCTTTAAACATATTGACTACATAATTGTCTTCGTCATGCATAGAGAGCGCTAGTATCTTAATACCTGGATTGGATAACTTTATAATCTTTGTGATTTCGACTCCACATAAATCTGGAAAATCAATATCCATCAAAACCATATCAGGCTTACGTTCTTTACAGAAAGCTACCGTTTCTCTACCTGATTTTGTTTCTCCAATCACTTGTAAATCTTCAATACCTCTAAGTAAATGTCTAATACCTGATCTGAATAACTGATGATCATCTGCTATTAAAATTGAGACCTTGTTCATATTTCTTTTTTTTAATCGTCCTATCCTATAATACATTTGCTCTATTGAGGGAACCAATAATAATAGACACAAAACGATGGGTCAAAAAACTGTCTTTTTTTTTGTTTAAGGTTCTCTTCACATAGGTATACAAGGCAATAGTTCCTTAATAGGAATACTCCATATTGCCAAATAATTAAATAGATATTTAATTATAGTTAGACTATAATTAGTAGAAAGGCTTTCGGAATAAGAATATTAGTACTAGGGGGTCTAGTAGTAATTGGGATAAGATTAGAAATTTTGAGGAAGGAAATAGAAAAGTATTCCTTCTCATAGTATAATTAGTTGTAGTATAGTTGGATCTGTTAAAATCGGTAAGTCAAAGGTAAGTATAAAAACAATAAAATGAAAGTCTAATCACAGACAGATTTATTCATTCTGATTTTATTTGAGTTTAACTACCTCAATAGGTAAACTATTTTTTTCTGCTACTACCCAATTCAATCGCTTCCATATCTTTTATTTTTCCATCTTCAATTGCAAATCGAATAATAGTTTTCACTTTGTGTATTCCATAAATTCCACAAGCTCCTGGATTGATATGCAATAAATCATGCTTCTTATCTGGCATTACTTTTAAAATATGAGAGTGCCCACAAATAAATACATCAGGTGGATTTGTTTCCATTATTGCTCTTACTCTTTTATTATATCGACCTGGATATCCGCCAATATGTGTTATCCATATATCCATCCCCTCACATTCAAATCGTTCATCTAATGGAAATTCCTCTCTAAAAACTCCTCCATCAATATTGCCATAAACAATGCGAAGCGGTTTAAACTCTTTTAGCCTCAGTGCTAATTCCATCGTTCCAATATCACCAGCATGCCATATCTCATCACACTCTTTAAAATAGTCAAAGATTTTTTCATCCAAATGACTATGGGTATCTGACATTAAACCAATACGTTTCATACTTCTTTTTTTAATAAAAAAAACGATTCAAAATTATGGATTATAGATTCAAAATTAAGGATTGCCCTCAATCTTTAATTCAAGACTGAGGGATTCAAGATTTGAAGGCAATCCTTAATTCTTAATCTATAATCCATAATCTTCTTTAACTTCTATAAAATCCCAAAGGTTTCCATAGAGATCTTCAAAGACTGCAACTGTTCCATAAGGTTCTTCTTTTGGTGGGCGAACAAATGTAATACCTTCTGCCAACATCTTTGGATAATCTCTCCAAAAATCATCTGTATTTAAAAAAAGAAATACTCTTCCTCCTGATTGATTACCGATACTCTTTTCTTCTATTTCATTTTTAGCTCTAGCCAATAACAAACAAGTTTCGGAAGAGCCAGGCGGCGCAATCCGAACCCAACGTTTCGTCTCCGTCAAAGGCGTATCTTCTATTAATTTGAAATTTAATTTCTTCGTAAAAAAATCAATGGCTTCATCATATTCTTTAACGACCAATGCCATCAATGCGAGATGCTGTTTCATAAAAATAGATTTAGGATTATGGATTCAAGATTATGGATTGCCTTCAATTTTTTAAAAGATGAGGGATTCAAAATTTGAGGGCAATCCATAATCCTTAATCATAAATCCATAATCATTTTTAACTATTCCCTTCTGGGTCATCAGAATAAATCGCCCAGTTTTTATTTTCTTGAGATAAAATACCTTCTATTCTTGAAACAAATAAATCAAACGCGCCTTCTTTTTTATAAGCACCTGCTTTAGTGAGGTACAAGAATTTTTCACGCTTTAAACTCTCTGCAGCTTTTCTATTATTGACCCAATCTTCTTGAAATTTATACAAACCTAAAAATCCTTCAATAGCTCCAATCAATACACCCGCAGCCGCTACTGCATATTTTATACTTTGCTGCCATTCCGTCAACAATGTCAAAAAAGGAATAGAAACAGAAAGAATAATTAAGATGACTCGCCAAGTCCGATACTTCCGCTGACTTGACTCACTTTTTTTATCAAAAAAATTATACTGATCGTCAACTCGGTCTTTGATATATTGTTTTTCATCCATCATGGTTGTTCTTTTTTTTGCAAAATAGGAAAAAATGTGTTTAGGTGTATGGGTCTATATGTGTTTATGATAGTAGCTTCTTTTGACCACATTCAACGGGTATCAAAAACATATACACTTATAAACATAAAACACTTAAACACCTCAACCAGTTCCCTCTTTTTCTTACCTTTGCCACCCAATCAAATAAAATCTTGTTATGAATAAAACAGTAGCAAACGCTAAGGTAGCTATCGCAGATATCAAAGATGGAATGACTTTGATGTTAGGTGGATTTGGGTTATGTGGAATCCCTGAAAACTGCATTGCCGCACTTGTGGAAGCAGGTGTCACTAACCTCACTTGTATTTCTAATAATGCTGGCGTCGACGACTTTGGACTTGGTCTGCTTTTGCAGAAAAGACAAATCAAAAAAATGATTTCATCTTATGTAGGTGAAAATGATGAATTCGAACGACAAATGCTCAGTGGTGAACTTGAAGTGGATTTGATTCCACAAGGTTCATTAGCTGCAAGAACTCAAGCAGGTGGTTCTGGTATTCCAGCTTTTTTCACTCCAGCAGGTTTTGGAACCGAAGTAGCCGAAGGAAAAGAAGTTCGCTACTTTGATGGCAAACCTCATATTTTGGAACATGCCTTGACCGCTGACTTCGCCATCGTCAAAGCATGGAAAGGTGACCAATATGGAAATTTAGTTTTCAAAGGAACGGCTCGAAATTTCAATCCACTTATGGCTATGGCTGGTAAGATTACTATTGCCGAAGTTGAGGAATTAGTTGCCCCTGGTGAACTTGACCCTAACAATATCCATACGCCTGGAATTTTTGTCCAAAGAATTTTCCAAGGAGAGAAATATGAAAAACGAATTGAACAAAGAACTGTTCGTGTAAAAAACGAGGAACTATAAATGATGAATGATGAACGCCTTCTAACTTGTTCTTTATTTTTTATAAAAAAATAAATTCAAATATTGAAGGTATCAAATTAGAAGGCGTTCATCATTCATAGTTTATCATTCATAGTTTATCATTCATCATTATTTTTTTTAAGAAAAAAAATATCATGTTAGATAAAAAAGGTATTGCAAAAAGAATTGCGCAAGAGCTTCAAAATAATTGGTATGTCAATCTCGGAATTGGTATTCCAACACTTATCGCTAATTATATTCCTAAAGGCATCAATGTAGAATTTCAATCTGAAAATGGAATTCTAGGAATGGGTCCATTTCCTTTTGAAGGAGATGAAGATGCCGACCTCATCAATGCTGGTAAACAAACTATTACGGCTATGCCGGGTGCATCTATTTTTGATAGTGCAACTAGCTTTGCTATGATTCGTGGACAGCATATTCAACTAACCGTTTTGGGTGCGATGGAAGTTTCTGATTCAGGCGACATCGCCAATTGGAAAATCCCTGGTCGTATGGTAAAAGGAATGGGAGGCGCAATGGATTTGGTCGCATCTGCCGACAACATCATTGTTGCGATGATGCACACCAATAAAAGAGGTCAATCGAAATTACTTCGTACTTGTACCCTTCCATTGACGGGTGTGAAATGTGTCAAAAAAGTAGTCACTAATATGGCGGTATTAGATATCACTCCCAAAGGTTTTAAATTAATTGAAAGAGCGCCAGGAGTTTCTGTTGAAGATATTCAAGCTGCTACGGAAGGTCGCTTAATTGTTGAAGGAGATATTCCTGAAATGAAAATTGATTAGAATATATTCGATTCAGAGTTTGGCTTTCAGCCAAGCCCTGAATTTGATTGTTATAATTACTAAAAAATTCAGGGCTTGACTGAAAGTCAAACTCTGAACACTAACAATTCATGAAGAATTCAAAAGAACTGATTAATCTTCTTTCACTAGAGAAGATTGAAGAAAATATTTTTCGAGGCGAAAACTTTAAAGCACCGTGGGGACAAGTCTTCGGAGGACAAGTGTTAGCACAAGCTTTGCATGCTGCCCAACAAACTGTTCCCGAAGGAAGAAAAGCGCATTCGCTTCATGCCTATTTTATTTTAGGTGGAGATATTAATGTGCCGATTGTATATGATGTCGATAGGATTCGAGATGGAGGAAGTTTCACCACTCGTAGAGTTGTTGCAATTCAAAAAGGACGACCTATTTTCAATATGGCTGCTTCGTTTCAATTGGAACAAGAAGGATTTGATCATCAAATCAAAATGCCCAAAGTGCCTTCTCCAGATGAATTATTGACAGATCAGGAGTTGATTGAAAATTGGAAAAAAGATGCGCCTGAACTTTATGAATATTTCAAAAGGTATCGGTTCAATCGTCCAATTGAATTTAGACCAGTCGAACAATTCAATCCAGCAGAACGCAAAAAAGCAAAACCATATCGTAATATTTGGATGAAAGCAAAAGGAAGAGTGCCTGCTAAAAATAAAGCTATGCATCAACAAATGTTGACGTATGCTTCTGACTATAATTTGTTAACTACAACACTCCTACCCCATCGAAAAAACTTTGATCCAGGTATGATGCAATTAGCAAGTCTAGATCATGGCATGTGGTTTCATAGAGATTTCAAAATAGACGATTGGTTGTTGTATTCACTAGATAGCCCAAGTGCTTCTAATGCTCGTGGATTTACTCGTGGAAATATTTTCAATCAACAAGGCCAGCTAGTTGCTTCTGTTGTTCAAGAAGGATTGGTTAGGAAATGGCGAAAGAAATAAAACTTAAAGAACACCCAAGTATCGGATACCTTGAAGGTATCCGATACTTAATCACTCCCCAATCATCTAACAATCAATAGATTAACTGTTAACCTCCCTATACTTAGAGACAACTAAATACCAACCAAGATGAAAAAACTAATCTTCCTCCTACTCTTCGTTTCTTTTTTTTCTTGTAAAAAAACAAAAGACCTTGCTCTCAAAAAAGATGATGGCAAAATTGAAATAGTATTGTTACAAATTAATGATGTCTATGAAATAGCACCACTGCCTGGTGATAATCTTGGCGGACTTGCAAGAGTCGCTACACTAAAAAAACAATTACTTTCCGAAAACAAAAACACCCTTTCAGTTATCGCTGGAGATTTTTTCAGTCCATCCGTAATCGCCACTTTAGATGATGAAGTGGGAGTTGGTATCAAAGGAAAACATATCGTCGAGGTATTGAATGCTTCTAACTTGGACTTAGCTACTTTTGGAAATCATGAGTTCGATTTAAAATATAAACATGTCCAAAAACGATTAAACGAATCTACATTTGAATGGGTCAGCTCAAATGTAGAACACGTTTCTGGCGATATTGTAAAGCCTTTTCATAAAATGAGAAATGGTAAAAAACAATACATTCCCAAAACTATCATTCGAACTATGACTGACCAAGATGGTACTCAAATCAAAGTCGGATTTTATGGCGTCACTCTAGATATCAAAAAACAACCTTACGTTAAATACAAAGATGTTTTTCAAACTGCCATCGAAACTACTGCCCAACTCGAAGCAGAAGGTGTTGATTTAATTATTCCGATTACACATTTAGACGTAGTCGATGATAAGAAATTGGCAACTATGATTCCCAATAAATTCCCTTTGATTATCGGCGGACATGACCATCATCATATGACAGAGAAAGTTGGTAACACTACTATTGCAAAAGCAGATGCTAATGCCAAAACAGCATATGTACATAAAATTATTTTCAATAAAAAAACGAAGCAAAGTACTTTAACTTCTGAATTAGTCTCTATCGACAATTCAATTCCTACTGACCCTGTTGTTCAAAAAGTAGTTGAGAAATGGCAGACTATTGCAACCAATGATTTAAAGAAAAAAGGATTCCACCCTAACAATGTTGTGACATATTTAAAAGAAGACTTAGACGGACGGGAACATACTGTTAGAAGTAAACAATGTGAGTTAGGAAAAATAGTAACACATGCTATGTCTACTGCTGCACAACGAAAACATGACGCAGTAATTACCAATAGCGGATCTATTCGAGTAGATGATATCTTGTCTGGAAAACTGACTGAATATGACATCATCAGAATTCTACCTTACTCTGGAGAAATCTGGGAAGTAGAAATGAAAGGCACTCTATTAAAGAAAATTTTAGAAGCAAGCTTAGCCAGCAGAACCCAAGGCGCATACTTACAATGGAGAGGAATTGATTTTGATGAGGCGCCTATGACTTTTAGAATTCAAGAAGAACTATTAGATATTAACAAGATATACACAATCGTCTTAAATGATTTTATGTTAGCTGGATATGATTATAAGTTTTTAACAAAAAAAACAAAAGGCATCGTAAAAATTCATAAACCAGACGCAAAAAATCCTACAGACCTAAGACACGATATTCGCAAAGCGGTCATTAACTACTTAAAAATGGATTAAGGATTATGGATTCAAAATTAACGATGCCTTCAATATTGAACAAATTAGATGGCAATCCTTAATCCATAATTTTTAATCCTTAATCTTTTCACCTATGGCAAAGAAAAAATCAAAAATCAATTTTAACGGAGAAATATTTGGTTCTAAAAAGAAAATATTCGACGCTTCGAATAGGGCTTTTCTCTATGGAGATGCTTTATTTGAAACCATCAGAATGTTTGAGGGCGAATTACCTTTTTTGGATAAACACCTCAATAGGCTTGAAGAAGGATTGATTTTTTTTAAATATAAAATTCCTAAAACCTACAAGACTAAATTTTTTCAAAAAGAAATAAAAAAGATTGCCCGAGGAAATGCTCGGATTAGATTGACCGTTTTCCGAAATTCAGGAGGCCTTTATACCCCGCTAGATTTTAGTCCTCAATTTTTGATTACAGCCACACCACTGACTGAATCACAATTTCATTTAAATAAAAAAGGCTTAAACATTGGACTTTTCGACGATTTCCAGTTGCCTTGTACTCCTTTCTCTAATTTAAAAACTACCAATAGTTTACCTTATATCATGGCAGGTATTTATAAAAAGGAACAAAATTTGAGTGATTGTATATTGTTGAATGAAAAAGGTAGGATTGCTGAAGCCAGCAGTTCCAATATTTTTTTATTGAAAAATAATGAATTAATCACACCCTCCTTATCTGAAGGTTGCATTTCTGGCACCTTACGACAATCCCTCATCGATATCGCTAAAGTAGAAAAATTAAAAATTCACGAAATACCTGTAACTTTATCAGCGTTAAAACTAGCAGACGAAGTCTTATTGACCAATGCGATTCAAGGAGTCCGCTGGGTCAAAAGTTTTAACAACGAATATTTCTATACTAATACACAGACAAAGACTCTTTTACAAAAACTTAATTTACTAACCAGCTAGGTATAACTTTCACCCAACGAACTTTATATCCAATAACAACTTAACCAATGACTAAAAAATTATTTCCATTTCTATTAGGAGGAGCTATCATCTTACTTTCCTCTTTCGTTTTTTCTTATAATTCAGTCGAAGAAGCACCTATAATAGAAGACACTCGATCTTCATTCTATTATATTTTAGATAATCGCTTTGAAGGCAAATCTGATGCTTTCCTTGATTTGTTTAACAAGACTGTTACATATCCTGAAGAAGCAAAAGAGAATTGCAGAATGGGTTTATCTAAAATTACTTTTAACATCGACAAGGAAGGTAAGATGTCTGATATCAAATACAATCAAGAATTAGGTTTTGGAATTGAAAAAACGCTTAATGCTTTTGTTGAACAATTGGATGGCAAATGGAAAGCTTTTAATCGGGAAAGTGAATTTGAAATGACAGTAGGTTTTCGAATCAAAAATGGTCACATCAAATATAATCCAGATGCAGACTTAACTGTCTCTGCTGCTCCTCTTTTTAAATTTTCAACAGGTGATGCTACTTGTGGCAACACTGAAGAATTGTTTAAGAAAACGGAAAAATATATGAAGAAGAAAAAATATAAAAAAGCGAAACCTCTTGTAGAAGAATTGTTACGAAGATTTCCAGATGATGCTAAAGTACAGATGTTCGCTAGTAAAACTAAATAATCGAATAGCAAATTAGTTTTCATAATTAGCATAGTAAGACCAGTTGAATACAGTGGGTAGTAAGCTACAAAATTCCTTTTTTTGTTGGAGCATTCTAGTAAGTTTTGTCATTGTTCATTTTTTTCATCGAAAAAAAACGAACCAAAAAATTCTAGTCTATTCCTATTGCTCCGCAGGAATCGACCTGCTCCCCCGCTTACTACTTTTGGCAAAATTCATTTTTATTAATTTAATTTCTATTTTTTGACCAACAAAAAATACTCGTGTAATTAAGAATCTTGCTAACTTTTTTTTTAAACTAATTCAATATATCTATTTTTAAAAATTAACTACCTTGTGATGTTTATTACAAGGTAGTTTTTTATGTGCCGTACATCGGACTCATCTAATTTTAAAACTCAATGACCAGTAAGTAGGTTCAATCCCAAATGACTAAAATCATAATACTGGTAGTTAATTGAAACTGGCGGGGGGCTTGTCAAAAAACTGTTTGACCATGAGAGTGTTTGCGAAGCAAAGAGAAAAGGAAAAAGGAGTTTTTTTTGACGAGATTTTTTTGGTTCGTTTTTTTATCAATTGAAAAAAATGAACAATGCCAAAACGAAGCAATGAACATTACCTTTTATCACCGCACTAAAGAAAGGTGATATAAATTCAATGCTTATTTAATTAGTACAATAGACAATTGAAATTAATTTTATGAAAAAAATATTAGTAGCCAACCGTGGAGAAATAGCAATGCGCGTCATGCGTAGCGCTCGTAAGATGGGAATCCAAACTGTAGCCGTATTTTCAGAGGCAGATAGAAATGCACCTCATGCTCGCTTTGCAGATGAAGCCGTTTGTATCGGACCAGCTCCTTCCAATCAATCCTATTTGTTGGGAGATAAAATAATCGAAGTTGCACTTGAACTCAACGCAGATGCAATACATCCTGGATATGGTTTTTTAAGTGAGAATGCCGACTTCGCAGAAAAAGTAACGAATCAAGGAATCACTTTTATCGGACCTTCCCCCCACTCTATTAAAATCATGGGTAGTAAATTGGCAGCCAAAGATGCCGTTAAAGCTTATGATATTCCGATGGTTCCGGGCATCGATAGAGCGATTACTGATCCTGAAATCGCAAAAGGAATTGCAGCAGATATTGGTTTTCCTATTTTGATAAAAGCATCGGCAGGTGGTGGTGGAAAAGGAATGCGGGTCGTCGAACATGCGGGTGAATTGGAGGAACAAATGAATCGTGCAATCAGTGAGGCTATATCCGCTTTTGGAGATGGTTCTGTTTTTATTGAAAAATATGTTACTTCTCCTCGCCATATAGAAATACAAGTTTTGGCAGATACGCATGGAAATACCGTTCATCTTTTTGAGCGGGAATGTAGTGTTCAGCGACGACATCAGAAAGTGGTGGAAGAAGCACCTTCTATTGTGTTGACTCCTGAATTGCGAGCAGCGATGGGACGTGATGCGGTCAAAGTCGCTCAGTCTTGTGATTACACAGGGGCAGGAACTGTAGAGTTCTTGTTAGATTCTGATATGAAATATTACTTTTTGGAAATGAATACTCGCCTTCAAGTAGAACATCCTGTGACGGAAATAATTACGGGTGTGGACTTGGTAGAAGAGCAAATTAAGATTGCGCAAGGTCAACCGATTTCATTTCGACAAGAAGACTTAACAATATCTGGTCATGCTTTGGAAGTTCGTATTTATGCTGAAAATCCTTACGAAAACTTTGCTCCTAATGTAGGAACGTTGACTAAATACCAAGCTCCTAAATATGACTTCGTTCGACTGGATGATGGCTATGAAGAAGGTATGGAAATTCCGATTTATTATGACCCGATGATTGCTAAATTAATTGTCACAGGGAAAAACAGAGCGGAGGCAATTGAAAATATGATTCAAGCGATAGATGGATTTGAAATAGAAGGGATTGTGACTACTTTACCTTTTGGTAAATTTGTTTGCGAACATGAAGCGTTCCGTTCTGGAAATTTTGACACTAATTTTGTGAAAAAACATTTCACCGCAGCAGCATTGTTAGAAGGGCAAGAAGCGGAAGCGGAAGTGGCTGCTGAATTAGCGTTACATTTGTTTTTGGAAAATAAAAAACAATTGAAAGTGCCTGATGTGAGTGGTTCTAAATGGAATCAGAATAGATAAGTTTTAACTGTGAACGGTTAACTGTTAACGCCTTCTAACTTTTTCAAATTAGAAGGCGTTACTAGTTAACAGATATAAGTTAACCATTTATCTACGGCATTAAGGTGTGAAAAGAAATAATCCGAACAGCTTCTCCCCACATAAACATACTCACTTCTTCTCTCGCTTTTGTTACAACTATTGAAACTCTTGCTCCATTCTTTTTGAGTTGCTCCGGCATATTGACAGGACGATATTCTGTTCCATTATCAGCGATGATTCCGTAGAAGCCTCCACTAAAATCTTGAAAAGCGACTTTTCCGTTTATTCTTTTTGACATGGTTAATTATTTTTTTGAAAAAGATTTAGCTTGAATTTCAAATGTAATAGATTGGAATCAAAGGGTTGGATTTTTTCTACGAATGGTTGGAAAATATGGAGTAATGGAGAATTATTTTGAAATCAAAATCCTTTGAAATTCATTCTAAAAGAGCCTGTTGTACTTAATAGACCATAGCGCACCAAATATCTTTTAAGGAATCTTTTTTCATTGAAAACAAATTTTCCAAAATAATGAGATGCTGCATTTCCTCCTTTGATATAAAGATAAAATACTTTATTTTCTTTGTCGTACTTTAATAATGGATTGGGGTTGAAATATATTCTAGAATCCGAATCACACATTCGGAAATTAAAAACATCTCTTAATTCATCTTTCATCTCGACTTGATTTCCATTTATCGAAATCTCCAATTTGTTAACTTCTGTCCCTGCTCCATAATTTCCTCCCCAAGGTTCTTTACCATCAATGAATTCCCATTCTATAATGTCATCTTCTTCATCGACTATATACTTTATTTTATGGTTCTCTTTTTCAAATTTCTTTAGAGATAATTTAAACTCTATTTGCTTTCCTTCAACAAAGTCTTTGTAATGGATATTCATGGAATCGCAATTGATGAGTTCTACTGATTTTAGTTTTGCGATATTTGAGATATACTTTTTCTCTTCAATATTAGTGACCACTTTTTCGTTTATCATTTCCCAAAAAAGACTATCACTTTTAGTAAGACTATAACTCTTCATCAACCTTTCTTCCACCTTGGCTAATTTTCCTTTTTTCTCAGGATTTTGGCAGCCCAATATTAAAAATAGAAGGAATGAATATTTGATGATTTTCATTTTTTATATTGCTTTGAGTCATTTCTGATTTTTTAGAATTAGAAAAAGATCAACTCTTCTCCCTATCCAACAACCGATTCATCGTATCATTCAAATTTTGAATCAAACCATTCTGACGATTGACAATAACCTTCAACTCCCGCACTTCATCCCGCAACATATTTTGAATATTCATCGGCGAAGGAAGGAAAGGACTAATCTTCGCACGCACATACCAAACCTCTCTAATATCTCCAATAGGAATTTCATAAGGTTGATAAAAATTATTATCGGAATGTGCTTTGATGTGTTTTTCTTCTTTCAGATGATTGAATGCTCTTTTCACAACAATATCCCCACGTGTAACAATTACATACACATAATTATCTTTCATGGCAGTTTCCCAAAGCGTCGGTTCCAAAAAACTACAAATCACTTTGTCTCCTTCAAAAAGAGTCGGTTCCATACTATCGCCCGATACATCAAAGCTTCGATGCGTACCTACTTTATATTTATAGTCTGGTAAAGTATAACTTGGTAAGTCTTGAATAAAAGTGGGCGTTGCCATATCTCCGGCATACCCTGCTTGGGCAGGAATCGGTACATGCACAATCCGTTCATCATCTTGCCCATTCGAAACAATCGTCAGCACTCGAAAACTTTTATGATCTTCTTCCGACATAAACATCGGACCTTCTCCCGTATATAAATAAACAGGATTCATCTGATATTTCTCTACCGCTTTCCTCAACAACTCAATAGTGACATCTCTTCTCCCTTTCAGTATTTCGCTTAGACTCTGCGGTAAGTAATCTAATGCTAGTGCAAACTGTCGGCTACTCTTCACCCGTTTTTCTTCTCTAATATTGTTGTGGCACTTGATAAATCGTTGAGTTACAATGCTATTCATGATAGTTAATTTAGTGTTTTTCTAGTAAAGCAAAGATAACCTATTTGTTAACAAAATGTAATAACTCATCTATTTTCTTAATCAAAAAAATTACACTTAACTCATATTCAATAAAAAAATATTCAATATGTGCTATAATTTATTCATGATTTGGTTACTTATCAAACTCTCCTTTGACCCCTCGTCTTTCCTAGAGAGGGGTGAGAAACTTGCCCACAATCTTGTTAAAATATTGTTCAAGTTCGTTCAAGGTAGTCACCCCTCTCTTGGAAAGAGAAGGGCCGGGGGAGTTTGACACAGCATTTTTTTTCCAATAAAAACAATACTCAGTCCTTCCAATTCAACTAATTAAACTTCCATAAGAACCCTTTACATTAACCATTTTATTTATATAAAAAAACAGATACATTTTGTATATTTGACACAACATCCTCTATTATCATGTTCTGAAATTTCAATCAGATTCCCACAAACTTTTTCTTCCAAAATTCGACATTACAAAACAGCTCTGTGAAAACTACAAATGGATTTTTTAATGAAAACCAATTTTGTAATTAAAAACATTTATCACAATGAATGCAAGATTTACCTCCTCAGTCCTATTATTTGTATTTGCAATGTTATTTTCTACAAATACAAATGCACAATTAGCCAATGGCGCTACCGCACCTGACTGGACATTTACCGACATCAATGGAAATTCACATAATCTATATACTTATCTCGATCAAGGGATGAATGTCGTTTTAGATATGAGTGCAACTTGGTGTCCACCTTGTTGGAATTATCACAACACGCATATCCTGGAAGATTTCTATCAAGCCAAAGGACCGAATGGTACAGGAGAGGTAATGGTTTTTCATGTCGAAGCAGACCCAAGTACGAACCAACAATGTATTTACGGCCCCACAGGATGTAATGGAACGAGCCTTGGGGATTGGACCGTTGGTGTCACCTACCCTATTCTCAATTTGAATTCTGCGGATGCCTCTTGGATGAATAATAATTACAACATCAACTTCTTTCCTACGCTATATAATATTTGTCCTGACAGAAGAGTCTGGGAAGTTGGACAACCTCAACAATCAGGTTGGGAAAACTGGATTACGAGCTGTTCACTCGAAGCATCAGGTATGGTCACTTCAAATGAAAATTGTTTTGGACAAAATACTGGTGCAGTAAGTACGACTAGTATGGGAGGATTGGGTGTGACTAATTTTCAATGGAGTAATGGTTCTTCTGCTCCAAATCTTTCAGGTGTAGGTGCAGGAACATATTCTTGTACAGTCTCTGAATCGCAAGGTTACTTTGTTGAAATAGGTCCTTTCGTTGTGACGGGTCCTCCAACACCTTTAGCTATCAACGTAACTAATAACACTACTATTACATGCGCAGGAAGTCCCACTGGTTCGATCAGTACATCGGCAAGTGGTGGTACTGCCGGTTATCAATATCAATGGAGCAATGGTTCGACTCAACCAAATATCTCAGGGCTTTCAGGAGGTGTTTATTCGCTTGTAGTAACGGATGCCAATGGTTGTGTTGAAACGCAAGCTTTCACGATTAGTGAACCAGATCCTTTAACATTAGTAGCTACTCCTGTTGCAGCCACCTGTGGCCAAAACAATGGAATCATTGTACTAGCAGCTGGCGGTGGAACGAGTGGATATATTTATGATATCGGTTCGGGTCCTAGTTCAAGTAATCAATTTTTCAACTTACCTCCAGGTCAATATACAGCAACGGTCACAGATGCCAATGGATGTATTGAAACGACAACTGTTCCACTTTCATTTATTCCATCACCAATATCAGCAGCTGGTCCAGATAGAAGTTTAAATTGTACGATGCCAGAAGTTACCCTTCAAGGAAGTGCTTCTACTACTGGAAATAACATTGTTTATACGTGGACGACAAATACTGGAAACATCGTCAGTGGAGCAACTACTCCGACACCCGTAGTCGATGCGACGGGGCTTTATACGCTCATCGTAACAGATATCAATACGGGTTGTATCGCAACGGATGAGGCGATAGTTCTAGGAAATACTACGCTACCAACTGCGGTTGTAGCACCAAGTAATGAATTAAACTGTACACTTACAAGTATCACGTTAGATGGAACTGGTTCATCTATTGGAAATGCTTTTGCTTACCAATGGACAACTACCAATGGAAATATTCTAAGCGGAGCAAATAGCTTAAACCCAACTGTAAATGCATCGGGGATTTATGTTCTTACCGTCTCTAATTCGACCAATCAATGTTCAGCGGCAGCTACCGTAGAAATCATTTCTAACACTACTATTCCGACAGCTACTGCTACCGTCTCTGGGAACATCGATTGTAACAATTCTATTGTAACTATTGATGGTTCTGCCTCTTCTACTAATGGGAATACCGCTTTTGAATGGTTGGATAACAATAATATTTCAATAGGTAATCAATCAACTATCAATGCCGCTGCTGCTGGAGTTTATACTTTGATTATAACTGACACCAATAACGGTTGCACAAGCAGCACCCAAGTAGTCGTAACTGAAAACATTCAAATTCCATCAGCAGTAGCAAGTGCGAGTAACAATCTTGACTGTAACAATACAGTTGCAACACTTGATGCAACAGGTTCTGCTACTGGTACCAACATAAGTTATGAATGGACGGATGCAGCTGGAATTAATATTGGTAATGATTTTTCAATTACGGTTTCTACTGCTGGAAATTATTTCCTATTAGTACTTGATAATGCTAGTGGATGTAGCGCACAATCTTCCACTACCATAACGGTAAATACCAATATACCAACTTCATTAATTACTGTTTCTGGCAACATTGACTGCAATAACAATACTGTTACATTAGATGGTACCGCTTCTTCTGCTGGAAATAATATTTCTTATGAATGGCAAAATGAAAATGGAAGTATCATAAGCACAGGTAATACTCTAACGGTTTCTAATTCAGGGACTTATTCATTTACAGTAGTGGATACTCAATCTGGTTGTGCTTCTAGTTCGGATGTAACTATTATTGCTAACAATACGCTTCCAACTGCAGTTATCGCAAGTGGTGGAGAACTAACTTGTGCAATAAATACCTTTACATTAGATGGTACAATTTCTTCTACTGGAAATAATATTACTTACGAATGGCTCCATGCAAATGGAAATTCAATTGGAATTAACAATACATTAGAGGTCTCTAGCTCAGGTATTTACGAACTCATCGTCACCAATACAGACAACGGTTGTACTGCTTCCTCTACAGCCACTGTTACTCAAAGTGCTACGGTACCAGTTGCAGATGCAGGCATAGGAGCGACTTTATTCTGTGGTTCTGCTTCCGTAATTTTGGATGGAAGTGCTTCTTCTGCTGGCGCAAATATTTCTTACGAATGGAGAGATGCTTTTGGACTTGTCGTTGGAACAGAAATTACTGCATCAGTCAATAATCCAGGTCTTTACTATTTGATTGTTTCTGATAATAGTAATGGTTGTCAATCCCAATCTTCTGTTGCCGTAGCAATTGATAATTCGCTACCAAATATAAATGCAACTTCTAGTGGAGACTTGTCCTGTAATGTGACCAGTGTTACCTTAAGTGGTTCTTCTTCAAATTCTAACATTTCATTTACATGGTTAGATGCTAACGGAACTGTCATTGGAAATAATAGTACAGTAGAGGTCAATACCCCAGGTGATTACGAATTAGTCATTACGGATAATAACAATAACTGTACAAATAATACGATAATAGGTGTTACACAAAGTGCAGTTCCTCCAATGGCAGATGCAGGCAATGGTGGACAATTAGATTGCATCACCTCATCTGTAATTTTAGATGGAGGAAATTCTTCCACGGGTACTAACTTCTCTTACGAATGGACAGATGTCAATGGAAATGTCATTGGCACCAATCTTACCGTAGAAGTAAATTCAAGTGCCGTTTACAATTTAGCAGTTACCAATACAGATAATGGATGTACTTCAATTTCTTCTACAGAGGTGCTACTCAATATTTCAGATCCAATTGCGGAAGCTGGAACAGGAGGTCAATTAGATTGTGCAAGTGCATCGGTTACCTTAGATGGTAGTGGTTCTTCTACAGGTAGTAATTTTACTTATGCCTGGACGGATCCAAACGGAAATATAATCAGTACTAATGTTATAGCTCAAGCGACTACGGAAGGTATTTTCAACTTAACAGTTACAGATATTAACAATGGTTGTACGGGAATTGACCAAGTAACAGTTACCACTAGCAATGATTTTCCAACAGCCGCAGTAACTGCTTCAAATAATATCGACTGTGCGAACTTAACTGTTCAGTTAAGTGGAATGGGTTCTTCTTCAGGGACTACCTATAGTTATGAATGGTTAAATAATGCAGGCGTTTCTCTTGGCACTGATTTGACAGTGGAAGTAAATGCAACTGGAACTTATACTTTAGTTGTTACCGATACAAATAATGGATGTTCGGCTTCCAATGAAATTGTAGTGTTAGAAAATACTACTGCACCAATAGCAGTTGCAAATGTTACATCTTCATTAAACTGTAACAATTCATCTACAATTATTGATGGAATGGGTTCTGCTACAGGAAGTCAATATATCTACGAATGGACAAATGCTAACGGAAGTGTCATTTCCACAGATTTATCCACAACAGTAAGTACGACAGGAGTTTATAATCTAGCAGTTATCAACACAGCGACAGGATGTACTAACACTGCTTCTACAGAAGTTCTTTCATCTGCTACTCCACCTACCTCAGATGCAGGTACAGATGGTACATTAAATTGTACAGTAACTTCATTGATTCTAGATGGAACGAATTCTTCTATTGGAGGAAATATTTCTTACGAATGGTCTACCAACAGCGGAAATATAACAAGCGGATCTAGCACATTAAATCCTACGATTAATACTCCTGGAGTTTATATACTTACCGTAACAAATAATGACAATGGTTGTACCGCTACTTCAACAGTTACGGTGGAACAAATTCCTTCTATGAATATTTCCTTAGTGAACCAAACGGATGTAAGTTGTTTTGGAAATACAGATGGATCAGCTTCTATTGATGTTTCTGGAGGTGCAGGGAATTACACTTACAATTGGTCGAATGGAAATACCACTGCAACTATCAACGATGTTCCCGCTGGTGAATATACTGTTATGGTAACGGATGCAGATAACTGTACGGATACTTATCTAGTGACGATTAATGAACCTACGGAGTTAGGTGGTAGTGTTACTTTCTTTGATATAAGTTGTAATGGAGCAAATGATGGTCAAGCAACCGCAACAATCATGGGTGCGAATACGCCAACTTATTTATGGAATAATGGAATGACGACTAACGCCATCACAGGTCTTAGTGTTGGAACTTATACGGTTACCATGAGTGATGATAGTACTTGTCCTATCGAACAAGTTGTTACTATTATTGAACCGACAGCTATTGTAGGTACAGTGTTAGAAATAGTAAATATAGATTGCGCTAACAGTTCAGATGGTTCAGCTACCGTTGAAGGTCAAGGCGGTATGGGGACATTGACTTACCTTTGGTCCATCGGAATCAATACACCAATAGCGTCCAATCTAAGCGCTGGCACTTATACCGTAAGTATCACAGATGAAAATTTCTGTACGAATACTGTAGAGGTTACCATTGAAGCCAACGATACCGAAATGCCTATTGCGATTGCACAAAACATTACACTTCCGTTAAATCAAAATGGTAGTGCAAACATTGATGTGAGCATGGTAGATAATGGAAGTTCTGACAATTGCGGAATTACAAATATGGTTTTAGACATCGACCAATTCGATTGTGATAACTTAGGAGAAAATACGGTTACCTTATCTGTCGTGGATGGTGCTGGGAATTCTAACACTACTACTGCAATTATTACAGTCGTAGATGACATGGCTCCAACAATTGAAACTTGTCCCGAAAATATTATTTCCAACAACTGTAATGGCGTATCCTATGAACTCCCTACAGCAATAGATAATTGTATTGTTCCTACACCAATGCTAGTGAATGGATTGGCAAGCGGCGAAGTATTTCCTGAAGGAATCACGGAAGTAGTTTATATGTTCAGCGATGCTTCGGGTAATGAAGTGATATGTAGTTTTACTGTTACAGTCGAAAATAATTTAAATATTCTTGTTGATAACATTACTCCTGCGATAGATAACCAAAATGGTTCCGTAGATGTTTCTATTTCTGGAGGTACATTACCTTATACTTATGTTTGGACTTCTAATGGAGCAGTTATTTCTAATTCAGAGGATTTAACAGATGTACCTGCTGGTGAATATGAATTACTAGTGACTGACAATTCGGGTTGTCCCATTGCTTCAGAAATCATTATAGTTGACAACATGGTAGCGAATGATAATGTATTGTTAGAAAAATTTATCAGCATACATCCTAACCCAACTTCGGGGATGATTTTCGTCCATGTCGATTTGCCTCAAAATAGTAAGGTTCAATTAGAAATATTTGACATCACAGGTCGTTCATTGATGACGGTTCTTTCGCAAAATATTACACAACAATTGGTGGAACTTAATTTATCTAAATTCACGAGTGGTGTTTATATTTTAAAAATCAAAGTGGATGATGAGCTTTTAGCAAAAAGATTAGTTTTGCAAAAATAGAATTTTGAATTTTTATAAAAATTAAGAATCCCGAATTTTCGTAATGAAAGTTCGGGATTTTTTTTTTTAACACGCTTTTCAATTTCCAGATGGATGGTGTATTTTTTTTTTATAATGAAAGGACAGTTTTCAACCTCCGCCAGCGGAATATGCGTCAAGTTTGCATTTTCACAATACATAACTATTTGATAAACATCCATTTAAGCGACAGCAGCCCATAACTTTAGTTATGGGAACATGCAAATACATTGTTAAACAAAGCTCAAAATCATTTTAATGTTTTTAAAAATCATTAAACCAATTATAATATAATGTGTACACCTTGTTACCCATAACTAAAGTTATGGGCTGCTGTCGGCACTAGTATGAAAGCCAGTTATTGACTCAGACTAAAACCATATGAAAATTAAAACCTATCAATTTAAAATAAAATAAATACCCCATGTTAAAAAAAAGTTATTTATCATTTTTACTAAAAAAAATCAAATGCAATCGTTACCTTAGTCTCAATATAAAGTTCAAATATTTTTCACTAAAACCTCCTTATTATGAAGACTCAATTTTTTACGCTACTCTTATTTTTATTTTCTGCCAATTTAATTGGTCAATCTTTAGAAGACGGTCTAGTCGCCAAATACTCCTTCGACAAAGACAATTATCAAAATGAAAAATTCCAAGACATCACCACCAATCAAAATAACATCAACGGTTATGACCTCTCTTTTTTTGATGATGATAACAATGGAAATTCATATTCTGCCATTGCAATTGGACACCCTGTAGCCACGTCCTATATGGCGATGAACGAAAACCAAGAATTATCTTCTATCAATGATTTGACAAATTTGACGATTTCATTTTGGACCATTCGCTCCGGCTATGGATCATCTACTGGTTTTAATCCGATGATTAATATTGAAGATGAAGCAGGTACCGCATACAATTTAGAAGTCAACAGAGAAACCAATAGGATTCATTTAACAAATATTGCTAATGGAGATGAAGTAGCAAGTACCCAAACATTTACTTTTTATCCAGACGACGAATGGCATCATGTAGCGATTAGTATAGATTATGTTACTTATAAAATGAAAATATATTTTGATGGAAACTTGGAAGGCGAAAGTGATTTAGCCGTTATCCAAGCGCCTTTAAATCCAGTCATTACTTTTGCAAAATATAGAAATGGTGGACATACTGAATTTACAACTTGCTTCGACAATATGTTTATTCATAACAGAGTATTGACGGAAGATGAAATTGGATTAGCAATGGGAAGCATATTTACAAGTATTGAAAACAATATACTTACATCTGACAAAGTTACTATTTTTCCTAATCCTGCAAAAAATATTAGCTTCTTAACTATCGATTTCCCAAATGCTACGGGTAAGACTTTGGTAGATATCAATGACGCTCAAGGCAGATTGATTCGTACTGAAAAATTAAATGGCAATCAAATCAATATCGCTCAATTGAACAAAGGAGTTTATTTTCTAAAAATAAAAACCGAAGAAGGTAGCTATTTGAAGAAGATTTTGATTGAATAAGATTTTCGGTAGAACCAAGCTAAGTAGTGTGACAATAATAAACGGTGAATTTTAAGGGCAAGATTTTTTCGATAGTTTTTCTTAAAAAATCATTGCATAGCCTTTGCTACGGAATTATTTTTTAAGGAAAAATAGCGGAAAAAGATATCATTAAAAACATCGTTTATTATTGTCACACTACTTTATACTTGGTTTTTGATATAAACGACCAAGTATAGCTTGGTTATACAAAAGAAAGCAGGATATGAATTTATAATTCATATCCTGCTTTTCTTTTTGCAATAGTTTTAGGTTCTTTGCAACATGAAATTTAGCGACTACAGAATATCTCCACAGATTAAACGAAACTTAGAAGAATTAGAACTTCGGAGACCTACCGATATCCAATTCAAGGCAATTCCTTCTATCCTCAAAGGAGAAGACGTCTTGGCGATAGCACAGACGGGTACGGGAAAGACGGCAGCATTTGTCATTCCTGTAATTGATATGTTACAAGTTCAAAAAACATCTAAGCGCTCCGAGGGAATTAAATGTCTCGTGATGGTGCCTACCCGAGAATTGGCATTACAGATCACACAAGTTTTTGATAAAATTGCAAAATATACTTTGGTTAAAACACTCTGCGTTTTTGGAGGTGTCGACCAAGATCCACAGATTGCTAGATTGACCAATGGCGTAGACGTTTTGGTTACTACCCCAGGACGGATGTTCGACTTAGTTAGTCAAGGGCATATCAAATTGGAAAGAATTCAATTCTTGATTTTAGATGAAGCGGATCATATGTTGGATTTAGGTTTTATCAAAGACATTCAAGACTTGATTCGTTTTTTACCTAAAAAAAGACAGACCTTATTTTTCTCTGCAACAATTACTCCTTCGATAAAAAAATTGGCTTACTCCTTAGTCACCAATCCTATTCGAATTCAAATTTCTCCAAAAAATCCTGTAGCGAAAAATGTCAAACATTCGGTCGCTCATATCGAAATGGACGACAAACGTTTCTTTCTCGAACGACTCATCAATGAAAATCCAGAGCACAAAATTTTAGTTTTTGTTAGAACAAAAGTTCGGGCAGAAAGAGTTGCCAAAGCGATGGAACGAGTCAATATTCTTGCCAGAACCATTCATGGAGATAAAGAACAAAAAGACAGACTTGCGGTCATGAATGCTTATAAAAAAGATGAATTTAAAATTTTGATTGCAACAGATGTGAGTGCGAGAGGAATTGATATTCCTAATGTGCAATTCGTAGTCAACTATGATATGCCTGACAAAGCAGAAAACTATGTTCACCGAATTGGTCGTACAGGTCGTGGTAACAAAAGAGGAGATGCTGTTTCGTTTTGCAGCAAAGATGAAAAAGCAATGTTACAAGAAATTGAGGATTTCATCACGATGCCTATCGAAACGATGAGCATCAAAAAAAATCAATACTTAGATGTCATCGACTCTTCTAATGAAGCCAATACAGATTGGAAAACGTTGATGAAAGAAATCGAAGAAGAAGGGACTAAAAAGAAAAAACGAAAGAAGAAAAACCCTAAAAAGTAAAGCTATGATTTATAGAATTGATCCTGAAAAAAGTTCAAGCCTTGCGGCAAATTCTACAAAGAAAATAGTACTCTCCATTCTCGGAGCTATCGCTTTTATATTTTTTATATTAAGCATGAATTTGAATCCCGGTAAAAGTATTGTGCCTATCATCACGAAGGCAATACCGATGTTGTGTTTAATATTTCTATATATTGGAGGAATGACTTTCTATCAAAAAAAGAATTATAACAAATCACTTGCATTTCATATTACCAATAATGAGGTGGAAAAAATTATGCTACAAGACGAATTAAATGTTGGTAATAAATTGGGAATAGCACGAAACCAAAGTAGATTTGGTGCAAAGCCTAATCAATCTATTCCTTACTCGAAGATTACATCAATAGGCATAAGTCCAAATTTTATTAAGATTAAATCTGAAGATTATAATTTTTTTAATGGAAATGGCGCCATTGATATTCCTAAGGAAACTCAACAATATGAGGATTTGGTCAATCACTTTAAGCAGCTAAAAGAAGAAAGGAATTTGTAATTCCAAAACAACCATTCAGTAATTTCAAATAGGTATCAATAAGTAATCTTTACGATTTTTCTCTTTAAATTTATTGGATTATTATAGGGATAAAAGAAAAAGAGTCAAAACTCGATTAATTTCTTTTTATTCTTGTCAAAAGAAAGCAACAAAATCTCCAATTAAACTTACATCCTTTTCATTCAAAAAATAGAAATTAAATTATAAAAAAATGCTAGCCAAAAGCAGTAAGCGGGAAAGCAGGTCGATTCCTGCGGAGCAATTGGAATAGACTAGATTTTTTGCTTCGTTTTTTTTATCAATGAAAAAAAATGAACAATGCCAGAACTTACTAGAATGCTCCAAACAAAAATGCGTTTACTGTCTACTACAATTTTGATGATAAATTAGAAAAAAAATTACCGAATCAATGTAAAATCTTTTATCTCCGAAACAAATTCCGTCACTCCCCCATTCTCTATTTCATACTGAACAGCATATACAAAAACATCCATAGGTAACGGATAACCATTCAATGTCCCATCCCACATTTTCTGAAATTCGTAAGTATCAAAAACATTCTCTCCCCAACGATCATAAATCAACAATCGATAATTCCTTATCAACTGATCGCACGCTACGATAGGTCCAAAAGTATCGTTAAGTCCATCATTATCAGGGGTGAATACATTAGGAAAAGTCAATTCACATTTACAAGCATTGACATTCAGTGTCAATATAACAATACTATCACATCCTTGATAACTAAGCAACGTATCAATAACACTATACGTACCAATATCAGAAGGGCTCGAATAAAAATACATTTCTCCATTAAAAGACAACGACTCCTCCAAACAAATCGTCGTATCAAATGGACTAAATATTACCCCTTGCAATTCGACACTTTTAGTAACCGTATCACTCAAGCAACCATCATCAACAATCAACTCAACTAAAAATGGGCCACCACCTACAAAGGTAAATTCTGGATCTTGTAACATTGAATTTCCGGCACCATCAAAATCCCAATCCCAATTTAAAACTTCCCCTTCCGAATCATCTGTAAATAAAATCGTTTCTGCTAAACATGCATTTTGAAAACTAAAATCTGCCATTGGCGGTTCAGGTAACGTCTCACATAAAGTCGTGACACCTTGATATTGAAAATCATCTTCGGTAGCCGAAACAAAGTCTTGTCCTCCACTAGAATTCGTCAAAGTCAAAACAATCGTCTCCCAAGAAGTATTCGTCAAAGCGACTTCATTCGAAACATCAATTTCATTACAACCACTTTCAAAATTCTCATCGGTCTTGATAATCAATGCTCGAAATTCTCCAGCAACGCTATTATAAAAATTAGTATAATTAGATAAAATAAATCCCCCATCTCTCGCGGGCAACACTCGTGTATAATGCGAACCTCCTTGGTTATAAATTTTCGCTCCAGTCAAATCTCCATTTTGAGCGATAAAATAAACTGCATTTTTATTAGGCACAGGTCCCATTGAATGATTGGAAAAAGATTGCGTCGGAACACCAATCGCATAACTACCATCAGGCAACTCGACGATACTAGAACCACTTTCAGAATTGTCGGTACCGACTGTAACTTCATAAACATTGATAAATTCGGGCAGTCCATTCTTATCCGTTTTGATGACAAATGGATCAGGAAGAGAAGTAAAATTGTCTTTAGCAATCGTCGTACTTCCTGTGATTAAATATTTATCATCGCTCGTCACTTTCACATCAAAGCCTCTTGCCGTATGGTCGAATTTTCCAAAACCATGATTAAAAATAAGATTACCTGTGGCATCAGTTTTCATTAATAAACATCGAAAATATCCTTCAAAAAATACACGTCCCGAAATAACCAAACTACCATCCGTATCTTCTACCACGGCGTATGCATCATCCGTTGCACCTTGTGTGCCATAGGTTTGCGTCCAAAGCATATCACCATCATTATTAATTTTAAAAATATAAATATCTGTCCTTGATAACAATCCACTTACATCCGTTCCCCATGAGTTAGTCTTCCCAACAATGACAAAACCACCATCATTAGTTTGTATTAAATCTAATCCTTGATCGCTACGATTTCCGCCATAGGTCTTTTTCCAAACAGGCGTTCCATCTTTTTGAATTCTTCCTGTAATGATATCATAGTCTTGAAAATCTCCGACATTGTAAGTAAAAACTATATCACCATTGTCGGCTTCGATGATTCCTGCAAATACATTGTTTAATGAACTTGATGCGCCATACTTTTTTGCCCACTCTACCCCACCACTGCAATCTAGCTTGGTCAATAAGACTTGTCTTGTACCATTTTGTTCGTCGACAATACTTAGATAAGCATAACTTCCATCAGACAAAGAAACGATACTATAAGGTTGATTGGATTCGGAATAGTCATAGATTTTTTGGAAGGTAGATTGACCTAACAATATATTGCCAAAACTCAACAAAGGGAATAAAAGGAAAAGGATGCGTTTCATTTATTTTTATTTTTTACAAAAATAGAAAACACCTTATCAAAATGAATGATAAGGTGTCTTTTTTTTGAAGACATTTTAAGTATCGTAAACATTAAAGGTATCTGATACTTGGGCATCTCGTAAACAATTGATAATCAACAAAATAAATACTCATGAATAATAGATGAACTTAATGCCCACCTTGCTGTTTTGCCCATTGGATATATTGGCGCACTTGATCTTCTAGCTGTTTTAAAGCATTTAATCTAACTTTATCCATTGCGGCATTTCTCATTTCCAACGAAATTTTTCGATATTCTTCTTGGCTTAGCGTCTCCCTGAGTTCGTTTAATTTTTCGGTATCTTCTAAACTCATTGAATCATATCTTGAATAAGAAAATCTCCTATCTCGTTGCCCAATTGGAGCAATAAAATCTTTTTCATCGGTTCCTAGTTCTTTCAATTTTCCAGCTTCTTCCAAAGATAATTTTTCACTTTCTATCTCCTTCATTAACTCGGTTGCTGCTTCTAAAAATTCATCTTTTTGATTCCATTGAAAAACTGTTTTGTATTTTGCTTCATATATTTCTTTTTGTTGAGAATACTTAATGGAACGTTCCAAATTTAAAAAAGTAATTAACAAATTAAATTGTTCTCTTCTTACTTCCTCTTCTTGAACACCTAACAATTCATTTCCGAATTGAATTATTTTTTTGATTTGTTGCTTAGTATTCTTTAACTCTAGTCTTGAAATCCCCTTAGCATAACGTTCTATTGTTTCCTGCAATAACCATTCTTTCACGACTGCTTCCTTATGTTCGAAATTTTCTTCTTTGATGTGTTTTTTAAAATATTCTTTTGCAGAACTATTTTTTTGGTTGGTCATAGATTCAATTTCAATATCTAAACGGAGTTCTTTAAGCGTATATTTTTGGGCAGCTTCCGTTGATATATTTTTTATCAATTCTAATCTACCTAAATAGAAATCTTTATCCTTCAACCGTTCCTCATACTTCAATCTGCTTTCAATTCTTTGAATTAATTGATCATTATTGGAAGCTTCATATCTCATTAAATTCCTACTACTTTTTAAATAATAATCTGTAGAAGAAGCTCCGGACCAACTCTTAGTCATCCCCTCCCCCATATTAGTATAATCTACCCAAACATATCCAATATCACAATCAGGATCATACCCACTTAACATTACTTCTACATCTCCTTCTTTGTACTTATAATTTTTCGACAATTTTAATCCTTCTTCCAAAAACACTTTATCAATCACCTCCCGAGCTTCTGCCGAACCTAATCTAGATGGCAAACCTGTACCATAAGAAGGTGGAACAAAAGGTACTCCCAACGACTCAAATGGAAATGGATTAACCAAAGAATCTTGCTCCATTTTTGGAACAAAACCATGCTCACTTTGACTAGGCATCGCATCACTCGACAAAAACGGAATGCCTACCAATATCCCTGCTGCTACCAAAGCATTGACCGCCTTATGACTAAATGGATAAGGCATTGTCTCAGGATGGTCGATAGGATTCTTATCCGCATGAGATGGGTAAATTGGCTTCTTATATCTACGAAGCGGTTGAACTTTTAAACTGTTTCTTTTTTTCATAACATTGAAATTGTAAGTTTAATAACCTTGTTGTTGTTTTGCCCAGTGGATGTATTGGCGGACTTGGATTTCCAAATTCTTTAAGATTTCTTGTTTTGCTTTTTCTCTAGCTATTACAAGAATTTTTCTTTGAGCCTCATTGTATTCCTTTCTTCCTTCGTTTTCTAAAATTTCTTTTAATTTTATTTCTTCTTCCTTCGAAATTCTATAATAAGGGTATTTCATTCTTTCATCTCGATAACCGATAGGTGCAATAAAATCTCCTTTAGTATCAGCTAATCCTTCTATCTTTCTTGCCTCTGGTAAAGAAAGTCTATCTCCATCATAATCGTAAATGAATTGTTTTGCCGCTTCATAAAACCCTTGTCTATCTTTCAATAACAATATACTTTCAGCTTTCTCTTTAAATGGCGAGCGTGAATAATTTTTAATATTTTTATATATTTTCATAAAACAAGCTAAGGTATTAAATTCATCAGATTTGAGTTGTTCGTCATCCAATTCTAATATTTGTAACCCCATAGCTATTCCAGCTTCGTTTCTATCTATAATCGAACCATCGAAAGCTCTATTACCATATTTATCTGTTGAAAATTTTTCAATAGAATTTAATAATTTCAAATGTTTTAAATGGATTAATTTGTCTTTCAATCTATCTCCAACAGTATGTTGAACTAAATACCTTTGAATCAATTCCTCTTTAAATCCCTCAAATCTAGCAATCGAAATATCAATACTAAGAACCTCAAAAGCTTTAAGTTTTTTCCTTTTTAACTTTATGGATTCAATTTGATTTAACCTCTTTTCGAATTTCTCAATTTTCTCAACATCTTTTATATAAACTTTAGTCTTATTTTTTAAAATTCTATTCAAAGCTTTAAGGCCTTCTTTCTCATATATGTCAAAAGGATTTTTTGTTAGGTCAGAATATAAATTTTCACTGTACACAGAACGACTCCCCTCTTTCATCCCCAGTCCCATCTGCTTGTATCCTACCCAAACATAGCCTATTTGAGAAGCTTCATCAAATCCATTCAACAATACTTTTACACCTTCTTTTTCATATAGATAATCTTCTTTTAAGTTGAGTCCTTCTTCTGCAAAAACCATCTTGATTACCTCATGAGCATCCTCGGCATTTAGTCTTGAGGGGCGCCCTGTGCCACAAAAACTAGGTATATATGGAAATCCCATATCGTCAAATGTAAAAGGGTTTCCTATTTCTTGAGTAATAAAAGGAAACTTCAAACTGTTCCCTTTTCCTTCCGCAGAGCCACAAGAAGACATAAAAAAAACACCTACTACTAATATCACTACTCCTACCAAAAGGTTAATCACATTATAACTAAATGGATTAATCGGTTTTTTATATTTCCGAACAGATTTTACTTTTATACTACTTCCTTTTTCCATAACAATATTTTTACAAAAAACTAAGAAGTGATTTCTATATGAGAAATAATCGGATATACAGGGTTATAATGTTTGTGTACAAACATCCGACTGCGCTTCTTCCATAATTTATTCGCTACTTTATCCACAATCGGCATCAACACTTTTTCATGATAACAAACCACAGGACTTGCTTTTTCCACACTTCCCGTACTCATATAATTGATACAGGCACACCAACTGTTACATCTATCTTTAATCGCACAACCTGCACATTCTGGTTTGTCTTTTTCAGATGATTTTGAAATGTAATCTCTACAACTTTCATTAAACCCTTCCTTTACATGACCAATCATAAACTCAGGAACTTTCTCTGTCGTAACAAAAGTTATACATGGATACAATTCTCCATCAGGTGCAATAGAAAATTGTCGATAACCAATCAGACATCTTTCGGTAGGTTGGAGTGGACTCATCGTTCGACTTTGAATTCTTTCATCGAAGGAACTCAAATAAAAACGTTCTTGCGCCATCATTTTTTGTTCATACCACTTCGCTAATTTTTCATAAGACTTTTTCATTTGCTGCATATCATCTACTGTCCAAGGTGCAGAATAATCTAAAGTCGTCGTGATATATTTAAAGCCTTGTTGGTAAATCCAATCTACAGATTCTGCAATTTCAGAAGAAGATTCTGGAATAATGACGCAGGTGACATTAGCAGCAGGATTTCTTGATAACAATAACTTTGCAGCTTTGGTAACTAAGCGGGAGGTTCCATTTCCTGCGGCATTGGGACGTTGTCTGTCTTGCACCTCAGGGCTTCCATCAATACTCAAGGAAACATAAACTTTTCTTTGCATCAAGGCATCCAATAATTTTTCTGTGAGTAACGTACCATTGGTACTCATTTGAAAGTCCACAATTATATCTCCTTTTTCTTCGATAAATCTATCGGCAATATGGAATAGCAATTCCTTCTCAATCAAGGGTTCTCCTCCAAAGAATGAAATCAACAATTTTTTCACGCCATTGGCACGAGCTTCTGAAAAGACAAAATCAATTCCTATATCTGCCGTTTCTACGGTCATTGGAATATTGAGTTTTTCACCGGTGTAACAATAGATGCAACGTAAATTACATTGATGCGTCAAATGAAAAGTAACGGAAAGTTGTTCTGTAGAACATGACATAGGCAATGATTAATTAAGAATGAAATAGTTAATAGTTTGCTTTATGATTTATTACTTAGATGAGGATGTAGCGTGAATAGTTGTATCCTCTTTTTTATTAACGATAAAATGATGTTAAATAGTAGGGAGATTTTATTTATTTAACATAAAACATTTCATAAGTAGTATACCTCAAAACTCTTTTGCTGATGAATCATTCTAGTAAATTTTGACCTTGTTCATTTTTTTCATCCTTGCATTCAACTCATAAATGCAACTTTTTGAATCGAACAAAAATAGGTACTAAAAAAAAGAGAAAGAGGGAAAACCTCTTTCTCAGAAATTAAGTTTATTATTTTTGTCTCGACTAAAAGTTTCAAAAATGAGCCACTTAACTTCCTCGCAAAGATATACAATTGCGACCATGAAAAATAACGGTCATTCGCAAAAAGCGATAGCCGCAGTGATCGGAAA
>JAVCKV010563253.1:0-10733 GCA_032274145.1 Herpochondria borealis | reverse complement strand
AGAGTGATGATTATCCAACGACAGGAGTGGACATTGAAGTTGAGACGAAGGATCGCACTGTTACTTTCAGTGGCGTTATGGAGGATGAGACCATTGAAATCACAGGACCCTACGAGTCCAACACTGTTTTCACCTTCAACGGAGGAGACTCCTGCACCATCCACACGTCCTGTTCCGCCCAGACATCCGAATACAACGAAGCAACTGGTTCACAACACCAGAAAGATATGAGAAACACAAGGGATGCCAGAGGCTCCAGCCTAAACAGCAAGTTGGTTGCCCCAAAAGCTTCATCATTACGGAATCAATCGTGATTAACACTCCCACGAGGCAGCTTAACCGTTCTTCGTTGTTCGGAACTTATATTCTCTAACCCAACCAATCCTCCGACAGAAAACCTGGTTGAACAACAGGTGCCGTTACCTTTGACGAGTGCTTTGCGAATGAAAGAGAGACGATCCATTCGATCTTGAAGGGATTGAAAGCGTTTGGGATGACATTAAGCAGATTAGGTTGATAGCAAGGAAGTGTGCTGCACCAGAGTGTCTCATTGTATTCAGTTCAACGGATTGGTACTGTCATCTGGATACATATACCTACCACCAAAGAGAAGAATCTGCTGTGTGACAGGAGAACCTGTAAGGTTGCATTTTACATTTCCCGCCGTCTTGGTGCATAACTCAACTATTATATACACCTTAGTGGAAGACGCAGAAGGTATGTCACCAATTGTCCGGGTCACACTTCCTCATTTTGATTGAAACTAACACCATCACATCTTGCTTATGGCAGGTACAAATACAAATCATAGGGAACACAGGACGTGGCTTCAAGAGACGGTAGCCACTGCACATTAGTCACCATTTCCTGCTACTGCCCCATCCGTCGGCCTTATCCCGTGGGGCATCCCGATTCAGCATATGAGAGGTATCCACTCGAACCCGATCAATCGTATCATCGACAGATTGCCTGGCTGAGTAGCCAGCGACGACATCATCGTCATCGAAGACGCTGGGCATAGTCAGTCAACGAACCTGACTATATTCGGTACTGGGGTACCTTTCACGCTCAAACAAGGCATTCTCCACGAGGGTTACCAAGTTGAAATCTCACAAGGCCCGGCGAGTAGAAACTTGCTGCACTTTGCTGCATTCGTGCAAGATTCCTGATTCCATCATTGTGCGTCTGTGCTGTGCGTTCCAATCTCAATAAGTGTTTGGGAACTATGCCAATTTCAAGCAGGTGCTGGCCATTCGTTTGTCACAATGTATAAATAATACTATAGACTTGATAACCGTCCAGAATATTATTTTGTGGAGCAGTTAAAAACATGACGTATACTCTTCATCAAAGATTGCGAAGTTTATCCTCAACGGAAAGCCAGATCGTTCCTCTTTGCCTCATGTTCTGAGCCAATCAGAATTCATTCGCACGTGACATATTTCTCCTATTTCTCCTAAACAGGCCCTAACTAAGCCCCCTTGGATTCGCCACATTCACGAGTGTAGTTTCACAGACAGGCAGTTAGATGCTTTCTTGTTGGGCCGATAGAGACCAAGCAACCAGGGCTACGAAGCAGAAGAAAAAGTACCATGGTGACGACGAAGACCTGCAAATTGTAGAGCATAGCAGCCAGCCCCGACTAACCCCCAGCATCAGAAGCGTAGCCCCATCATTTCTAGCCCCCATTGATTCATTCAACTCAACAACCCACACTCGCACAATACAATGAGCAGGAGAAGGATAGCTTTCTCCCCAGCCTCGGGCGATGCGGATAGTAGCGATGGATCAGTCGACGGCAGATGGGCCATTGCCGGTCATCATTGTCAACGAAGCGAGTGGGATAGACGCATGCAATTGAGAAAGAAAATCGAGAAACGGTGGGCAGAGACGAGTGAAAGAGACGTTCAGCAAGAGGACGATGCGAGCGGTAGTAGTTGCAGTGATGGGAGTAGTTGCAGCAGCAGTGCTGCTTCAGGAAGCTGCAGTGGGAGCGAAGAAAGCAGTCAAGCAGTAGAGTACAGCAAGTATGTGCTCATGCTACGAGCAGGAGTACCAAAACAGTTGGTGATTGAGGGCTGTGAAGCAGATGGGCTGGATGCAAACCTCATGCTTCAGCTGCACGAACGAACGCGAGCGAGCGATTTGAGATCGGTGGAAGAGAGTTTGGAGGAGGAAGACGACTACTATACCGAGAGCAGTGGAGTGGTGTACGACAAGAATGATGATGAGTTGCTCCAAGATGACAGTCTTACAGAAGAAGAGTCCTTTTCGTCCTATCTCCATAACGACGATGATTCTTCTTCCTGCCCTCCCATTGTTCGCAGAACGTCTTCTACATCTTCATCGTCGAAAATGAAACTGCAACGCCGAGACTCTGCATCAAAGTTACAGCAGCAAGGTCAAGATTCATCACCACCCCCTACAACAAGGTTGGAAAGGATTCTCAGCCAAGGTTGTGCGATACTGGAGACACCGTCGCTTGTTGAAGAGGAATCATCGTTTGAGCCTTCTTCTGATGACAAGGTCAAGTTGAGTCGAAGAGGCGAGACGAGTAGCAACAACAACAAGACGGGTGGTGGTGGTGTTGGTTTACTATCAAGTTTGCAACCAAAAGACATTATTGCAGCACCAGCAACTTTGCAACGGCTTCTAGGTGAAGGTAGTGTGGACAAGAAGAAGAAGGACGCTTCTTCTTCGTCGCCACCAAGGGATAGTGGTCGTGCTAGAAAGCGCGAGAGAAGCATTGCAGCAGCGATACTCATGCAGCAGCAGAAGGAGTCAAGTAAGAAGGAAAACGAGTCGTCTCGTGGCGGTAGCAGCGACCCACGTTCTTCTGAGAGTAGGGGCGACGCCAACAAGACGAATGGTGGTTTGTTGTCAACTTTGTCACGGAAGGACATTGTTGCTGCACCAGCAACCATGAAACGGATTATCGGGGAAGGTAGTGGCGCAGAGAAGAAGAAGAACAAGGGCGATACGACCATCACTGGTAGCAACAACACACAACAAAGATCCGATAGCTTTCGGGTTCGAAAGCGCGAACGAAGTACAGTGTTGGCATCCATGATGGAGGCACGCAAGAACGAACGAGCATCGCAACAGCAGTCAAGGGAAAGCAGCAAGGAAGCAGCACCCGATGCTGTTTCTGAGGTACCGCCATCTTATCAAAAGTACGCCCTGATGCTCAAGGCTGGTATACCAGACTTTCGAGTGCGACTCTTGATGGAACTAGATGGTAACGATCCTGCTGTACTGTTTCAAGATCGCAGCAGTAAAACAACAAAGGGTGAGAAAGCAAGCAAGGTAAAAGGGAAGCGAGAAAAGAAGGCAGATGAGAAAAAGGCAAGGCGAATGTCAAGCGATGCCGCCGCTGGTGTAAAACTGAAAGGCAAGGCCGGTGACGACACATCCAACAAGACGGACGATGAACTACTACCACTCTCCAAACATTTGATATTCTCTCGCTACTTTCTCATGATGAAGGCTCGTGTGCCGAGACATCGGGTGCGTCGCGTCATGGAAATGGATGGTCATGATCCCTCCATTCTCGATATGGACCCCAATCGATCCTACGCTAGTCAAGTAGTGGCGAAAGAGCAGCAACAAACTCGACGACGACAGGGTCGAAGGAACAGCAACAACACTGGTTCCACAAAGGAGCGTGGCAGTAGTCGTGCATCCACAAAGGAGGGCATTATGGCGCGTCGCACAGAATCAAGGAGACACAAGAACGGCGTCGAATCATTGCAGGGGAAGAGCAAGGATGGGGCAAGGAATATCACATCGTCGAAGAGTGCCAACATTAATACAGCGGCAGGGGCCAGAGTTGAAGCATCGTCACGAAGGGGCAATGATGGAGTCACGCAGCAACGTGATAGACAAAGTGGAAAACTGGCTGCAACGAAGAACGCCAACATAGCGGCTCTCTTTGCCAGCCGATCAGCCGGAACATCTGACACATCATCAGCGGGGAGACAAGTAGTCAGCAATGAGAGAAGCCGCAACGGCGATGCGACGAAGAAGGACTCCAACCGTCAACCCTCAGTCGGAGATGGGCGTGGCGACAAGTGCAAGACCACTACCGGCATCCAGGCACTCTTGGCTCGTCGGGCATCAATGCAACGAGCCGCAAGACCGGCTCCTAAGAAGAAAGATAGTGGCCCCGACAAGGTGGAGAAACCAGTCGAAACGGAGGAAGAACCGAACGTTACAGAAGAGCCAACGTGCAGTCCGCCTCCGCTGAAGGATGATCCCGAATTCAAGAAGTACTTCAAGATGCTCAAGCTTGGTCTACCACTTGGTGCGGTAAAGCAGGCAATGGTGAAGGATGGCAAGGATGGCACCATTCTTGACTTGGATCACAACAAACCACTCGAGATTCAAAGGCAAGAGCAACCGAAAGAAAGCGATGCTGGTGACGAGCCACCGGTTCTGAAGGAGGATCCCGAATTCAAGAAGTACTTCAAGATGCTAAAGCTTGGACTACCTCTAGGTGCGGTAAAGCAGGCTATGGCGAAGGACGGCAAAGATGGCGCTATTCTTGACCTGGATCACAACAAGCCTTTGGTAATTCAGCGACCACAGCAATCTACGGGCGATACTGGCGACGAGCCACCGGTTCTGAAGGATGACCCAGAATTCAGCAAGTTTTTCAAGATGCTGAAGCTCGGTCTACCTCTAGGCGCCGTAAAGCAGGCAATGGTGAAGGACGGAAAGGATAGCTCCGTTCTTGACTTGGACCATGACAAACCGCTCGTGATGCAAAGACCAGACGCAAAGCAATCATCCACGAAGGGAGGGAAGAAAGTTATCACACCCAGCAAGCCAAAGGTATCGCGGAAACGAATATTCTGGAACTTGGTTGATAAGTCGAACTTGCAGGGATCTCTTTGGACGCATGTAGCAGAATCTGACCGTAATTTGGGCCTAAACGGTCTTGAATATGATGAGGAAGAGTTTGCCAACCTGTTTACGATGGCACCGGAAAAAGAGATGAAGGACACCAAGACTGTCAATGGCGTCCCTTCTAAAGGCAAGCAGAGCACGAAGCGGCCCGCAAGCAAAGCGATTCAACTGATCGACGGTCGACGTCAAATGAATGGATCGATTTTGCTCGCAAAGTACAAGCACGATTACCTAGTTCTGGCACAGAAGGTGAACAATATGTAAGTACGGCACTCGATACGTCATGTGTACAATTTACCGTCGAATTCGAAACCTTTGATTCCTCACACGATAGATAACTCTTTCTTTGGTTCCACAGGGACGGTGACGGCATGTGCGAAACAGAGGTAAGTACTGGGGCTATCCGTATGTTCGAAAGTCTTTCTATTCCTTTGTCTCACCTAATCTTATTATTTCACGTTTCAGCTTCTTGCGCTCATGCAGCTCCTCCCATCCAAGGACGAAGCCTTAGCAATTAGGAGCTACATTCCTGCAACAAGTGGGATAGAGAAGGATACTGCTATCTCGAAACTCGGGGAATGCGAGAAGTATATGGCATCGATGCTCGAAGTCGAGAACGCGTCAGGGAAACTGAAATGCATGCTCTATCAAGCTCAGTTCAAGAATTTGATCGAGAGTCTGGTCAAGGATCTCGATTCATTGCGAGAAGCCTTGGCGTGTGTACGTAGTTCAGATAGACTGAAACGCTTGATGCTATTCGCATTGAGATTGGGTAACACGTTGAACGACGCGTCATCTGAAAAAGACACGTCCGCTATTACGTTGGATTCACTGCTAAAGCTCCAAACTGTAAGTTTTCGTGGCGGTATACATTACATTGCTTTCCATCGGGATTCTCGTTTGGAACCAATCTAACCTTGCCCGCTTTCATGTGTGTTTGTAGGTGAAGGCATTCGACAAGAAGACCAGCGTGCTGCACTATTTGGTGAAAATTATTGATAAGAACGACAAAGATGTTCTAGACGTTAGCCAGGATCTCGTACCTGTTCTGAAGGCTGAACGACTAACGATGGATTCACTCGCCACATCGATGAGTGACTTGAGGGAAGGTCTTGTATTTACGAAAAGTATGAAACACTCTGGCGACGGAGCAACTGCACTGGATGTTTTTGTCCAGGAAGCAGAATCAAGATTGAATGGCCTTTCGACAGAGTTCCAGAGCTGCAAGCAAACTTTCTTGTCCGTTTTGAGATACTTTGGCGAGGACCAGAACAAGCCCTTGAATGAGTTCTTCGGCACAATTTCTCGATTCGTTGCCATGTTTGACAGCGCTAGAGCTGAATTCCGAAAGTTGGAGGAAGCCAAGGTACGCTACCAGCGAGCGGCAACGCATCTCCAGGTGTGAATCCCACCCAAACTAACCATTTTCCGGTCGTTCACCAACAGGCGAGAACTGAAAGGAGAAACAAATTGAAGTTGACTGCTACAAAATCGTGATCAATGAGCCATGGTGGAGAACCCATCAACTGCGCATCCCTATGAGATAGTGGGAATGGGTTCAAAGAAAAGCTAGGCCACTGGACTACACGCGACTGTTAAAGAAGTTAGTTAGGCGAATGCACCGCATTTGTCCTACCACAGAAACCGACATCGTCCGGCGAACGAGTCGATGGGTGAAGCGGAAACCGTCCATATCTCGTCGCACCTCAGCTGCGATGATTTGGATCTTTGCACGAATTCGGAGTTTCTCGCTCGCACCTCAGCTGCGATCTTTTAGATCTTTGCACTTCCACCGAGATCTTTGGATTTTCTCGCACTTCAGCTGGGACCTTCGCACCCGGCTTTTCTTTTCGCACCTCATCTTTTGGCACCTCCACCGCGAGCTTCGGATTTCTCACACCTCCGCTGCATAAATTCGTTGAAACACCGACAACGGCACGAACGCAAATACCGAACCCTTTGCCCACACGTTGTCGCACTGGTCTGTGCCTCGGTAGCGGTTCCATGGGCTAAACCTCAAGTCGACCTATGACATCCCTTAGTAGGACTGAACGTTTGTAATAGCCAATTCTATTCATCTGAATTATGTGTGTTTCTGAGATGGTGGATGCGCATACCAACACGACTTTGGGTACTCTTGAGTACTAACTAAATGGAACAGTAGCACCTCGCAGGCCGCCTAGTGCGAGCTTCTGTTAGATTATACTTTTGGCCATAATCAATCGGCACGTTTTGCACCGTCGCACATACCGGGTACGTACCGTCAGCCACCTTGCCTGGCATGCACCGCAACAACTGTAGCTAGTTCGCTTTCAGAGTCACAACACCAACTGTGTGGTGTTGCTCTGGAGATTCTTGTTGTAGTTGCGACGTTGCTCTTTGGAAGCCTCAGATGGAATGGTCATTGACAATACAGTACTGTACGAGAGAAGTGAGAAAAATATCCTGTGATTGCATGTTGGGCACGCCACGCTGGCGCGAACGTACGAGGTCTTTACGGTTCGAATCGGGTGTGTTACGTTTTGTGTTACGCGTAACACAATCGGTACGTAGAAAACATACCAACTGTCTACGTTGTCCCCTTAAAATAATCTTAAGTAATAAATTAAGAACACTTTGTGAGTGAAAATAGCTCGTATTTTCGAATGAAACGCATCGCACAGCAAGAAACCTCCATTCGAGTGATACAACTTCTTCGCAACCGATTATTCATTGACTGTCTTGGTTGTCACCACTTCACACGTGTCTCTGACATGTTCCATTCTTCGCACTTCACTACAATAGGAGTGTGTTCTTGTTGTCGTGTAAGCTCTGTTGCGCAAGAAGCAGCACCGTTGGTCATCATCATCCATTGAAGCAGCACGCAAAAAGTCAGTCTATTCGTCGATACGAGTTGGGGTAGGGGTCACGCCACACCCAAGAAGTTACAACAACATGGGTTTCTTGAAATTATTCAAGCTGCGCCTATGATGGCTGTCATTGCTTTGGTCTTCAGTTTTATGGTGCTTGCTAGTCGCGAGAAAGGTACGTTTGTACTGTGATTGCTTCGAGAATATGCAACTCATCGCATCCTTTTTCTCACACACTTTCTTTAGCACGGGGTGGTGCCTCTCCCTTTTGCCGTTGCGTGCATATACTCTACAGTATCTCCTACCCATCTCCCTACTGTCGAGTCAGTCCTCATGAAGCAAGATTATGAACCCATGCAGGCGATGCGCAAATGCTATCGCACGATTGCAGTTTCTGGATGCATCGATGTCATGACGACTAATCAACAGGTATACCTCTGTCGGCCAATGTAACAGGCTGGAGATTGCGGGAAAGCTGGAGGATGCGGCCTACGAAACGACACTTCGACAGAAGCTCGTTCTCCCCGATTCCGTGAAAGCTTTGCAACCGATCTATTGGGTGGCGGTGTCACGTATCAGTGGTCTCGTCTACGAAGAAATCCGTGGAGTCCTCACGGTGTTTCTCGATAACGGTATCAGCGACGCTCTAACCAAGATCGAGAGCAAGAAGCGCAAGAGCATCACTGTTATGGACCTTGCCTACGCCCCCAAGTGTCAGGGCAGGAGGTTAGTCCCCTTATCCAGATTGTCAAGTAGCATTATTTCTATCTGACAGTCTCAAGCTACTGGAGGATCTTGCTCGAACTGGACATCCACGATAACATATTTAGTTCGTGCAATGTAGCCTGCAAAATCCTGGCAACTGACTTCGCAAAGCTGCGTCCATCGTAGCTTGCTTGATTCCCAGATCAAAAGTAACCGTTGGACCGTATGGACAGTAGAGATCGAGTTCATCCGTGCAATCTGAACCGGTAAACTCAAAGATCAATGCTTTCACATGATCACAGCCGTCACAGGTCCACCACGGATTCTTGATCGATGAGTCTGGAAACGGTACGCAGGAAAGGTACCGGCTCCATGTGCACGGCACCTCATCGTGTTCGTCCAGATGCCACAGTTGCAGAAAAGTCCACACTAGACAGAGAGTACAAAGAGCAAGGGCCAGAATGCGCCAAACAACGCGGGCAACACTCGACGCAACTTGTAAGCGAGCGTTTGTATACGTCTACCACCGTTATCCCACCTTATGTGCCTAGTTTGATGTTCACAGAACTACTACGGTATGAGCATACTATTTAAACATCTGTTGCTCTGTTATTGTAGTTCGGCGAGCTCCTAAACTACTGGGATTGTCGAAATTAGAATGGCCAGATGAGTTGTATCGCTGGTTGGGGCGTGCTCAATATTGTCACCTGCGGTCTTCAACCAGTAAGGTGTTTGTCCTTGCGCAAGTACAAGAAAACAAATTGCATGCTTGTGAAGGTCCATAGACTCTACGAAGGTATCCCAAGCACCCCGTTTCGCAAACAATCCATTGAGCTCTGAGGTGAACAACAGAGACACCTTGCAGTTGACGCGCATTCTCGAAACAACGTTCGCCAAAATTTGAGTTGTCAGGCCACCTTTCAAGTTTTTACATTCAACGTGAACAACCGTCGTTCCCTTACTGTTGCTAACAGATCCATCTCTCATTTCGCGATCTGCCGGCCGCTTCACCTTGCCAAACGGGGAAGGTGGTGCCTGCGCCATACCGTCCAGGTCCCGGGATGATTCTGCACAGGGGCAGGCGGGCACCGTGATATTCAAGAAGGTACTATTCAGCTTGTACAACTGCGCCAACAGAAGTTCCACAGCTTTTGTGGTCGTCTCAATGATACTTTCGTACAACCTACCCGGTGTCATGAAGTGGTACACAGATGAAACAAATTGCGCCAATCCAACACCGCACGAAATGCCAGCATCGCACTGAAGTGAAGCCAGCGTAACAGATGCAAGGGCAATGACCTCTAAATCGTCTCCATCCAGTTTTTCAGCAGCAGGATTCGCTTTGTAGATGATACTCTTGAAATCGTCCGCACTTTTGTTGAAGGCTTCACGAACAGATATTGCATTAGCCTGCTTGTCCACCAACGGAAAGAAATGTTCGCTGGTTGCAGAGATATCCTCTAGTTTCCAGGAGGTCAAAGCTAAGAATAGGATCGGTTCATCGTCCGGAACCACCATTCGAACCTTCCAGTTCTTCACCTGCAGTTGTGTGTCGCGGTCAAGCTCCTCGTAGATCGTGTTACCACCAATGCAGAAACTTCCAAAATGCTGGCCAACGAGCTTGTGAGCCGCCTTGTCCTCCGCCTGCTTCGTACGAAATAGCTGACAAAGCTGAAATGCTGGGTTACCCGTACACGCCTTCTGCTTGCGTTTTTGCAAATAGCGCCCACAAGATCTGACCAATGGAGTGAGCTCAGCACTACCATGTTGTAAAACCAACGTAGAAATCAGAGGGCGCTCATTCTCCCCAAGCCAACCTGACGCAGCCGGGTTTTGAGGGGGTTTCTGAAACTTCGGCAATTTCACGAAGACCCTGCACCACATCCCCCCGGCTCCGTCCCTTGAGTTGCGGGCCGATTGAACTGCATTTTGTGCTCCACTGTTTGTGCTCATTAAGATGGGGCAAATGCCAATGGCTCGCAACACGTTTCGGAGAACTATGACTTCGCGGAACCATGTTGAATCACCGCCGGGGACTTCGTCGAGGAACACAAGCATGTTCTCCTCTTTACTCAAGACGCCTGTGCGCAGCATGCTCAAGGTTGCGTTGGGAGAATCCGATTCGAATAAGATTTTGTGCAAAAGGATGAAAAGCGGGCATGACGCATTCTTTGTCATGTACGTCAATATGTCATGAGCCCCACGGCCTTCAGTTGAAATAGTTCTAAACAAACGGATTTCAGTTTGTTCCGACATGAAGTCTCTCACCGC
>JAVCKV010563242.1:0-10734 GCA_032274145.1 Herpochondria borealis | reverse complement strand
GGATCGATTCCTTCCGTGCTGGGAATGTTGACCAATCTCACGTATTTTGATCTGTCCGAGAACGCTCTAAAGGGATCTATTCCGGCTGCTCTGGGCCGGTTGACGCAGTTGCAAGCGTTGGATCTTCATTCCAACTTCTTGGATGGATCATTGCCTTCGTTTCTGGGCTTCATGACACATCATCTTGAATATTTGAATCTCGGACGGAACTCGTTGGAGGGAACCATTCCATCAGCACTGGGATTTTTGACACAGTTAACCCACCTGGATCTCAGTGCCAATTCGTTGACTGGAGACATTCCGTTTACGCTGGGACTGTTGGCGAAGCTGGAAGTTTTAGATCTCAGTACCAACTCTCTGACTGGTACTCTTCCGACCACACTGGGATTGCTGACGAACCTGGCAGAGCTGTTAATCCCAGAAAACACACTGAAGGGAAGCATTCCGTCGACGTTGGGTCTAATGACAGGGCTCTCATTCTTGGATCTCAGTTTGAACACTTTGACTGGATCTATTCCGTCCACACTGGGGTTGCTGACGCAGCTATCTCTTTTGAGTATCACTTCCAACTCTTTGAATGGCACTCTTCCATCCACACTGGGACGGTTGACGTACCTCCGAAGTTTGAACCTATCCTTTGGCTCCTTGGAGGGATCCATTCCAACGGAAATTGGATTGTTGGTGCAACTACTTCGCGTGGAACTGAATGATAACAATCTGAGTGGTCCCGTTCCAACTCAAGCTTTTGAGAATCTGGTTAATTTGACGGAACTCGTTTTGAATGGAAACGACCTTTCGGGGAGCATCCCCTCCTCCTTGTGTGCCATGATAGTTCCTGTTGTTGATTGCGACAAGATTACATGTGATTGCTGTCAACCTCGCCTCGGGTTGTCTTGTCCATAAACCGCTCCGAAGTTTTGGCGGATGGTAGAAGCCTATCTGGAAGCATCCCTTTGGTGTGTGCCGTGGTACTTCCTGGTATTGATTGCGCATGTAATTGCTGTCGAATTCGGTTTTCCGTGGAGCTGCAGGCTCGCGCACGTGACATCACGGCTACACTGGACCAAGCAAGGTCTGAGTCGGCAAGCTGCTCCATCCCCGAGTCTGACTGCAGCTGGTACAAGAGACTCTCAGCCTAAGCCAGCCATTAGCATGTACATGCTATGAGTCGACTTCTCTTTGTCTACTTCTCCATAAATGCATGAAGGGCAAACGTGGGACAGACAGCACGTATAACTATTTAGTCGACAGAATGGCATGCTAGTAGCCCTGGTACGACCCCGATTGATAGACTTAGCAACTATGATGTTCACGACGAGGATTTCGTGATGAAGTGTCCAAATTTTAGGACACCTTGCTGGTATGGTACTGCAGTAGTGTAGCTGCTACAAGCTAAGTACTGTCCAACACAGCCACACTTCTACATACTGTACTGTAGAGGATACACTACTGGAGTACCATATTATGTCCTGAAATGACTCGTAAAATCGTCAAGAAAAATGAGCTCGTGACGTCGATGTGACACGGTTTTGGCGATCGTCTCACATAATCTCTCAATCCTTTTGGGCGATCATCACCTTATCCATTCTGCCTGTTCATTGACTGCCTCATCACAGTAACACTATGCGTTAGACAGTGTGAACGATACGAGTGAGCCAAACACGCACTAACAAGTGCACTGTAGACACGAGTGGGGTTTCATCGCCAAAGTAGCCAGCGAGCTAGCTCTTCTCTCTCTTTCGTGAACATCTCCTCCTGCAGAACTGACTGAAAAGAGAATTGATCGACTGCATCATCTGCATACCCATACATTGCTACATCTTCATTCTCCTCTCCCACCATCATCATTGGCTTGGAACAACTGAATCATCAAGAAGGCTTTTGAAGAAGAACGTTCTCCTCTCCTTTGGTTGAAACAAAAAGCTGCAACTAGTCTGTCTGGTCTGCCGAGAGAATATCATCTGGCTACGTACTCCGAGTTAGTTCCTCTGTTCTCAAGCAAGCAGGCAAGCAAGCAATCAGTCATGCCGTCTGAGTTTGGAAACATGTCGATTCAGGAGCGGATTCGGGCCATGAGCCAACGAATTGATCATGTCGACTACTTGATGCCCGAAGAAGAAGAATCACCACGCGTCATGTCGCCCGTCATGCAGGAAGACGATGGAGAACGCGATCCACCGCCCGAGGAGGATGCTATTATAGAACAAGAAGAACCAACAACGAAGCGAACGTCAGTCGTCAACATGTGGAGAATGCGCGAAGAGTCATCGACCAACAGCCCGGAAGTAACGGTTCCTGCAAGACGAAAGATGAGTGTCTTGGAAAAGTGGTCGTCTGCACACAAAAAGTCAGAAGCACAGGATAAGATTGCAGAACAAGAGGAAAAGAAGAAGGAACAAGACGATGATATATCAACAAGCAAGCTGACGGTTGCAGAGATTATTGCACGCAAATCCCGAGTACACGTACCTACTACTCCAGCTGCACCAGTGGGTACAAGTACTCCACCAAAGAAAACGGACTGGGTTGATTTTGATAAGAAGGAACAAGAGGAAAAGAAGGAACAAGACGATGCTGCTGTGTCACCAGGAGGTAAACTCACGGTTGCAGAAATGATTGCATCCAGATCACGAGTACTTCATCCTGCTGCCGCTGCATCAACAGCACCAAAGAAGGCAGACTTGATGGATGCCAACAAACCTACGAAAGAGGCGCAGCCAAAACCACAGGCTTCTATGCCTGAAAAACGTTTGTCCGTCACCGACATGATTTCGCAACGAGCACCTCCTCCTCCTGTTGCTGTTGTGACTTTTATTAAACCGAACACAAAGTCAACCATCGCGGACGAGGACAAGGATCTAAATATTACTGTGGACGAGGAGGACAAAGTTGCACTACCGCGTAAACAACCTGCAACGCGTGTTGAAAAGTGGAATCGACTCAGCAGCGCCGTCGATACTACTACTGTCGAGGATGAACACGTTGCTGATCAAGTGCCGGAACAGCTAGCGCTCGTCATACAGGAGGACGACGTAGCAGAAGAGACTGCTCCCGTGTCGTCAGTCGTCGGCATATGGATGCAACGCGGAGTCGGCAATACGACAGATACAAGGAAGGAAACTATTGTTCCAAAAAGACGTAAGATGAGCGTCTTGGAAAAGTGGTCGTCTGCGCAACAGAAATCAGCAGCGCAGGATAAGATTGCAGAAGCAGAGGAGAAGAGGAAGCATGGCGATGCTGTTGTATCACGAAGCGAGCTGACGGTAGCGGAACTGATTGCATCAAAATCACGAGTACCAGCCCCAGAAGCTACACCACCAAAGAAAGCTGACTGGGTTGATTTTGATACCAAAGCAGACAAAGAGACTACTTCGAAACCATTGACTGCTCCGAAACTACAGGCTGCGCCCAAACCACAATTGTCCATGATTTCACAACAAGCGCTTCCTCCTGTTGTTACAAAGCCGAAAGCAAAAACGGAGGACAAGGACCTAGTTATTATTACGGTGGGCAATGAGGAGGTCAAAGTGTGCAAACACCCTTCAACGCGTGACAAGTGGAATCGAAAAAACAGCGCTGCCGATATTGCCAAGGAACATGCTCTCGACTCGCCCGAAGAACGCGATCAAGTCTTTCCGACAAGGCAAAAGCTGAGTGTCTTGGAAAAGAGTTCCTCAGCCCAACAAAGCCCACAAGGACAGGCTAAGATTGAACAAGCGGAGAAGAAAGACGAGGCTGTGTCACCAAGCAAGCAGACTGTTGCAGAAATGATTGCTTCGAAATCACCACCTGTTGCTACTCCGACAGCTACACCACCAAAGAAGACGATTGGTTTTGATGCCAAATCAAAGAAAGAGGCACAGGCTGCGACCAAACCACAGACAAAGCCGGAGGACAAGGACCTAGTTATTGAACGCGACCAATCGCCCGAGGAGGGCGAAGTAGTAGAAGAGGATGCCACCATGAAGCAAACGTCAGTCGTCGACGTTTGGAGAAAGCGTGAAGTTACAGCATCGACCCACACAGCGAAGGACTTAGTTCCTGGAAGACGCAAAATGAGTGTCTTAGAAAAGTGGTCATGTACACAGCTGAAATCGCAAGCACAGGATAAGATTGAACAAGAGGAGAAGAAGGAAGAAGACGATGCTATTACATCACCTGGTAAACAGACTGTTGCAGAAATGATTGCTTCGAAATCACGACCTGGTGCTACCGCACCATCACCAAAGCAGACGATTGCGTTTGATGCGAAATCAAAGAAAGGGGCGCAGTCAAAACCACAATTGTTTGTTGAGCCGAACGCGAAGCCACCTGCAGCAACAGAGGAGGAGAAAGATCAATTTTTTGTGGTTGAGGACAATGATAAAGATGAAGTTCTCCCGCGCAAACAACCCTCAACGCGAGTAACGGACAAGTGGAACCAACTTAGCAGCACAGTTGCGGTGGGCAACAGCGATGAACCTGTTACACCTCCACAGCGACAATCGGTTGCTGATAGTATCTGGATCAAACGAGCAGCATCGGCAGCGCAAGAAGTTGTCGGTAAACAAGCCGAATCGAACCCAGTGAGGCAATCATCGACTGAACAGGAGGAGGCGGCAGTGGAGGAACCTCCAGTCACCGTCAAGTCTATGCGAAACTGGGGCGCTTCATCGAGAGGAGAATCCAAGCCGGCATGGGCAACCAAATCATCAAATCGTACAGAACCGTTTGTATCAGAGGATTCGACGCGACCCACCAAACACACGTGGGCCCAAAAGTCAGGAACGTCGAGCAGCAAATCTTCGATCGCGACAACGACGACGACGACAGATCGGAAAAGTGGTGGTGCTAAAGCTCAAAGGGTATCGATGAAACCTGCTTGGACCACGAGATCATTGAACAGCGCCTCAGAACCAGTTGTTGATGATAAACCCGTTGCTGACAATGAGGAGGAGACGAACGTTACTCCTCCTGAACCAAAGCCAGCACCCGTGCGTTCGTCGCAACCATCAAGCTCACAACCAATATGGGCCACGAGATCGCTGAAAAGTACCAGTGCCTTCCGTGCGACAGTTGAATCCTCCGAGCCATCTGGTGTTGCTGTCGATGAGGAGATGGAAGATGCAATGGAAAACGAGGTTGTTGTTATCGACGAGGGCAAACCAGTCCGGAAATGGAACGCGAAGCCCCAAACGAGCTCTGCAATGGAACCAACTAAAGTGGAGAAGGGCGGCACAATAGAGGCAGTGCGGAAGTGGCCTCCACCCAGTGAAGGCATATATTTCAAGCCAGTCTGGGCTACGAGATCCTTGAAATGTACTAGCTCGTTCAGCGCTGCGGCTGTGCCGGAAGCAACTCTTATCGAGGAAAAGGAGCAGCTCGCGGAAGCAAAGATTATAGAGAGCAAGCCAGAGCGGGGCGGAGTGCTTTGCCCTGTTCTGAAAAGCGAATCTTCGTCTTGCTCGAAACCTGAGTGGGCAACCAGGTCGTTGTTTCGAACAAGAGACGTGACATCACCGGAACCAACAGTCAACGTGCCAGCTTGGGCGAACAAAGCTTCATTACCCCAATGGGCAAAACGAGGCTGGGTCGCCCACACAAAGTCGTTTGAGTCACCCGCTGTCAGTGAGCCTGGAGTTTCTTCAAGCCCTCTGTGGCAGGCCAAGCCACCAGCTGTGCATGTTTCCGACATGGCTCCACCACCTCCTGCTGGCGAGACCAACGAGTCGCTGGTTCACAAGGATGCTTCTCCTTCCCAGGCGGCTGTGGACGAGGAAACAGAAGACAAGAGAAAATCTGTCAAAGAATCTTCCACCTCCTTTGCATACCCCGGCCAGCAAGAATCGCCAGTCACACCGAGGGAGGCCAGCCCTTTCTGGTCCAAGAAGTTGTGCAAATCTCCATCCACTCCCATCGTGAATAGCGAATCACCTTCCAGTAAACCAGCCTGGGCTACAGTGTCACTGAGAAAGACGGGACGCCTCGCCCCTATGATTGACACTTCAAACCTAGACAACAGTGCCAGTGTCGAGCGGCCCAAGAGTGAGATGCCAAAGCTTGTGTCGCCAGGAGTAATTTCAAGTATGGACTCAACCACAACAGAAAGCCAGGCGAGTTTGTCACCAGGATTGACTTCTAGCGAGGAGTTGAGCGAGAGTAGCAGCGCGGAGTGTTTGTCGCCAGAATCGAGTACGAACAAGGCACCACACAGCTCTAGCCGTGACACAAATGCAATTGTGTCATGGCTAGAGCTGCATCATGGTGCAGTAGTAGAAAAGGAAATTGATGTCGGTCCGAGGAACGAAGTTGAGCAGGAGGAAGTGTCCATCAACGTGCCCACCAAGATCCACGTGGGACCCCACAGTGCTGCAGATGCAAGTACTGTGAATATCGCTGGAGACACTGAAAATGCGAATGAGGAGAGCCCGACGGCGCAAACGGAAAACGAGAAACCAGCTCCTCGGGGTAGGATAGCTTCGCCTCGTGAAATGTTGGATCTTATCCGAGCTACTCTCGTGAATCATCGAAGAAACCAAGTCTCGAGAGGCCCCTTGCGTCGATGACCTAGAACCACCTTTCGAACCAAAAAAGGCTACCATGAAGAAAAGATACCGTTCAAAGTCGCCAAAAGCTCCGAGATCTCCAAGATCCTCTTCCGAAACGGTGGTCGTGTCACCTGGGATATTTGGACACCGGCTGCTACCCAGAAGCTCGACAGTCTGGAGCAACGACAACGAAATACAGATAAGCAGACCAACGAGAGCCCTATTTCAGTAAAGGATAATTAGCAACAACCAACAATTTGTTAGGAATAGACAGCTCCTTCTTGTGACCTTGGGGTGAGGTAGGACTCTGCTACCGCCGCGGCATCGATTCACCTTTCATCGTTCGCTAAAACCAAACTACCTGTTAGGCTAATCTTTAGTCGAACAAGATTCCACCCGCAGCCACGGGGCCTTGCTGGCCCCCATTCATTCGAGGGAACGTATCACAACGCAGATAGACAAAACTGTGATCCGCAATTCTGCCGCCACCATCGCCTGTCCTTTGGACGCACCACAAAAGTACGTTCCTCTTCCAGTACGGCCGACAAGATACTATGATACATAGTTCCGAGGAGGAGCCGATCCAAGAGACGAGTCTACAGACGTCTTCGATTGGTAACAGTGATTGTCTCGGCACCATATTGATACTATGATTGATACAAACTTCCGAGGAGAAACCGATCCAGGGGCCAATTTGTAGGTAAAGCGCCCGCTGGATTGCCTTCTAGCAAACTTAAAACTACTTTGCCGTATGCCTTAATGATCTTACTAAGTTTGTATACCTGTATACTGCATGTATTGGTACTACATGTACCAGGTATAACCCAAAAGACAGAGAGGGCAGGCTTGTAGGTTAGCTCGTTTTCAACATTTGAAGTCTGTTGACTGGACCACATCTACTGACAGAATAGGTACTACTATTGTGGTGCTCACAAAGACAGGCACCCGGGACTCCGCGACCATGCTCTCACGTGACAGGAATGTCATTCAGTACATAATGAAGCCATCTCAGAGACATTTTTCGCGAAATGACTTGCAATTGCGAGGTACATAATTGACTAACAGGCTGTCACTCGGGAACGCTGTGACCTCCAAAAGTATACGGTACTGTAGAGAGTAGAAGTCGTTGATGCCACACGCATACGCATAGTTTCATCTTGAGGAATTCCTCAAGGTTTCATTTTCATTCATAATCACTATTTGGGAGGAAAAAGGTCAGCAGCAATCTCCATTGCATCAATAACGACAGAAGCATCGAGCAATGGCTCCATTCACGGGAGAGCCTACGGAATCACAGCAAGTGGCGCTTGCCCTTGTTCCAAAGTTCACTGCAGGTCTCTCTATCGTTGGGAGCTGCATCATTCTTGCAGATGTTTTCCGAAGGAGAAGACAAGAAGACAAGCGAGCTACCTATCATCGTCTCTTATTTGGCATGTCTGCGTGTGATCTTGTCATGTCGTTTGGTATCTTTCTATCGACGTGGACTATGCCAAAGGGGACCCCCTACGTCTGGGGAGCTCAAGGGAACACGCAGACTTGTACATTTCAGGGATTCTTAGAACAAATCAGTGTTGCGGCAGTCATGTACAATGGTTCTCTCAGTATATACTACCTCGTGACGATTCGAAACAACTGGACCAATACACGAGTTCATCGTCTAGAACCATGGCTTCATGCAGTTCCCCTCGTGTTTGGTATCTCCACAATGATTGCTGGCCTCTTTCTACACCTTTACAACTACGGAATTTGGGATTGCTGGATTGCGCCCTACCCCAACGATTGCAAGGAATCGTGGCTCAATGGAGGTGAAACTAATTGTGAACGAGGAGACAATGCTTCTCTCTATCAATGGGTCTTTGACTTGATTCCCAAATGGTCCTCTATTATTTTGGTGACAATCTGCATGATACTCATCTTTCGCAGTGTGCGGCGCACGGAACGGGCCCAGAATCGCTATGAATTTGAAGGCACTGATCAACAAATAACGAAGAGTAGAGTTCTACAATATTATCCGACACAGCTATTCTTCGGTCCACCAAGAATCTATCCGTGGCGTCTGCCTCTTCTTCCATCCTTTCGCCCAATGCTACTACTCAAAGACCCACCCGCAAAACGAAAAAATCGTGTTCCAACATGGTGGCGCAGCAAGCCTATCTCTACGTGGGAGCTCTGTACATTACATGGATTCCAGTAGTGATTCTACGTCTGACTCAATTGATTGCGGGGGTCACGCACTATGAAATGATTTTGACCGTGGCAATCACTATTCCGTTGCAAGGATTTTGGAACTGTTGCGTCTACCTTCGACCGCGTTATGTCAAGTTGCGGGAAGAACAGAAAGAAGCACGAGCTGCTGCTAGACCCAAGTCGTCAGTAGCAATAGTGGAAGCAGTCGAAGCCATGTCCTTTCAGACTGTCGATGCCTTTCGAGCCATTACGAACGCCGTGAAACAGGGTGATATTGATCTGGAAGACGAATCATCGGATGATGATGATGATGCAGGTGTCTACTCGAAGGGCGTTTCAAAGGACGAGGAGCAGGCTACACCAGTCTTTGAACGTATCGCCGAAGAAGGAGTGAACCATAACCTCGAGGATCCTCTGGCATCATCTGGTTCAGTACTGGAAACGGCGCCTCGTTAGACTATCCTGCCAATAGCGTCTGTTATTAGCAGGCGTAAGATTCATCCTGCAATACTATGCTTGGTTCCGTCTGTCCTACTGTCTCCAGAGCTTCCGCGGAACCCACTGTATATTAGACAACGAATTGATATTTCGAGACCCCTTCCCTGACTTCAAAGATTCTCTCCTCGCTATTGTTTGACGACTTACACCATGAGATACAACTCAAAGAGATTGGCATACAGCTCTATATATTATTAGCCTGCACTGGAGCTTGCGAAACGGTGCTTCTTCTTCAATGGCTTACTTCACGTCTTCAATGCCTCAATTGCACCCTGTTGCAACTTATCAAGCGACGCCTTGTAGGCTTGTGACAATGCCAAGCATATCTCTGGCGTCGACTTTGAGCGATAGGGGATGGCAAAATTCGAATTGGCGGTGCAAAGGAGGGGAATGGCTGGATCCCCTTTTGTCACCGTGTACTGCTCTCCCTTACGAACGCCCTTGAAGTACTGAGTCTCAAGTACACGGGTACGTGCAGCCGAGTCCCACTTTCCATAAGTGCTATCCGGGCCGAGGAGAACCAGCCACACATATTTCGACAATTCTTTGTCAGATTTTGCATGTTTGCCATCGTCAAGCTGGAGCTGTTGCCAAGGGTGAAAGGCAGGTGATGAAGCGCAAAGTACAATGGATTCGTCATCTTGTACCACCCCATCATCGACAACATTCTCACAGGGGCGGGAGGTTACGAAGAAACCAAAGGAGATGTAGTCTGGCACATCATGCATCATCAAATGATTGCGGTAGTCTATCAGATATCGAACCAAGTCATTCTTTTGGATGGTGGTAACGACGTTGCATGTCTTGTCTGATTGCAATGATGTTGCCATCCTCTGCAATTCCACCAGCAACTTATCCGCACTAGAGTAAGCTGCGCGGATATGAGCAGGCCCTTCTGTGACCTTACTTGGAAGGATTTTCCCTTCCGAGAAAAGGGACTGCATATCCTGAAAGCTACCCTCTTCCTCTGTAAGAGCCAGTCGAAGAGCAATTTCATGGTCAACATCAGTAGTAGGATTGGCCGTAATGGGAAGCGCGCATGCTTGACAAACTTGGGCACCAGGAAGATTGTCCATAGTGCACCGCAAGCACCGAACCATACCCGATGGTTGGAATGAAATGTGTTCAAGCGTGTTGACAAGGTTGCTCCTCTTTGTCCCGTTTGTCTCGTCAAAGGAAGTCAAGTTCTCATCATCCATCTTGAAGCGCTTGTGAGATCCGTTGTCGAGATGACGTGTGTAAGAAACATCGTCGTAGCTGTTTGCTGACTTGACGGAGCTCGTTGTCAATCCTTGCATTCGGGAAAGAATACTCCAAGAAGAGGTATCACTGTGTGGTTTTCCTCCAGCGATCCCGTTGCGTGGCTCATGAAGGTTCTGATGAGTAGTTTCGTTTGAAGATGGGGCAAGAACCAATGCTGTTGACGCCTCGTTTGTGAGCTCGCTAGCCACACTGGAACTGGACTTTCCCTGTTGGTTTCCGGTAGAAGAATTTACCAAGGCTGTTGTAAGCGTCCTCATTC
>JAVCKV010563231.1:0-10735 GCA_032274145.1 Herpochondria borealis | reverse complement strand
TAGTTTTTGCCATGACAGACTGACGTTTTTTTGAATAATCGTGCTTTGCCAAACAAATACACCAAGCGGGATTAATGAAATTCCACAGCCAACGAGGACAAGGTATTTTAAAGGGATACGTTTAAGTGGAACATACATAAAAAATGTTATATCTCATCGGCAAGTAAAACCCGTAGGTTTAAAAAGATGTGTGATTGTGCAAAAAATATCTATTTATTGCTAATTTATTATACAGGCAATCTGAGACGGCTGCGCATGTAATTGCTTTTACTTATTACTAATTGCGAATTACTGTATGACCAACCCAATACCAAAAGGAAGTAAAAAGGTATTGGGTTAGTAGTCAGTGACTTCATTCAAGTTAAGCGATACAAGCGGGGACCAATATCAACTTAGCGCTTTCTATGTTAATTAATAACAATACATTGGCATTAAATTATTCTTATAAATACCAACTTAAATACCAGCATATAACAAAGCAAAAGCAGCGGAATAAAGCACTAAAAGACTAAAGTTAAGATTTAGTAGTCATAACAAATTTACTTAACTCAGCGGCTGTTAAATCACCTGTTTTATCGATATCAAGTTCAGAGAAAGCGTCTAAAAGTTGTTCATTATCTTTAGCCTCGTTCAATGTAACAACACCATCTTGATCCGAATCAAGCGCTTCAAAACTTACTTCAATTGCTGCCGGTACCATACCATCTACCTTAGTTCCTTGGTCAGCAGATACAAAAGTTGAAGCAGCAAATAGTGAAGCAAGGATAAGTGTTTTTTTCATAGTAAAACTCCATTAGTCTTTATTAAAATTATTTTAAAACCATTTAAAAAATACGTTATCGAATAACGATGATAGGGATATAGCGATAACTGTGCCAAAAATATATTTTTCATTTAATTCAATTGGTTATGATAATTTTGGGTGTTTTTCTATGATAATTATTAATATAGGTGTCGCTATATGCAGACAGTAATCAGATGAGATACATAAAATTGTTAAAAATCAGCTGCTTATTTGGTCTCTAAATAGAGACGCCTGAAATGTGTGCGCTTTTCTGCTTGTTATTATGAGAGGAAAATATACAGAAATTAAGTGTGTTAAGGACAAGGACAAGGATAAGGATAAGGATAAGGACAAGGACAAGGACAAGGACAAGGACAAGGACAAGGACAAGGACAAGGACAAGGAAAGAGATAGGGACAGGGACAGAAACCGCGATAGGGACAGAGACAGGGAGAGGGAACGCGACAGAACCCGTGACCGCGACCGCGACCGCGATAGACACAGGGACCGCGACAAGGACCGTGATAAGGACCGCGACAGAGATAGAGACAGGGACCGCGGCCGTGATAGGGATAGAGACCGTGACCGCGACCGCGACCGCGATCGCGACCGCGACCGCGACCGCGACCGCGATCGCGACAGAGACCGCGACCGCACCCGCATCCGTGATCGAGATCGCACCCGCACCCGCGATCGAGACCGTGATCGTGATCGTGATCGTGATCGTGATCGTGATCGTGATCGCACCCGAGACCGCGACAGGGATCGCGACCGTCCCCGCGACCGCGACCGCGACAGGGACCGCGACCGCAATCGCAACCGTGATCGTGATCGTGACCGCGACCGATCTCCGCGCCGCCGCAAGCAAGACTCGCGCCACGATGTCCATCATCGCGACTCGTACCGCTACGGCCAACATAACCATCGCCTCTCCCCCTCTGCACCGGACAACGGCGCTGCGACTGCGACCGCGCTATCCCCGCCCCCGCAATCACAACCGCCCCCACAAAACGGGCCGCCGTCACGCACCCGCCGCGACTCCCCTCGTCCAATGTCGCGGTCACCGCCGCCGCCACACCAGCATCAACACCAGCAACTACAGCATCAACAACAACAACAACAGCATCAACCGCATCAACAAAAACAACAACGTCGCATTGGCTCGCGCTCGCCGCCGTTGCTGCGCTCGCGCTCACCTCCCCGTCCGCGATCGCACTCACGGTCGCGCTCGCGCTCTCGGTCTCGATCTCGGTCACGGTCGCGCTCGCCGGCGTCTAGGTTGCACTCGCCCGTGCGTGAGCGCGGACGTTTTGCTGGCCGCAGTCCGCGCGGTCGTTCGCCGAGCCCGAGACGTGGGGACCGGCGTCGTGACGATTCGTCTCCGCACGGATACTATGATGGGCCTCCGGGCGCACGGCCGCCTTATGACGGCCCGAATCTGGGGAGGCCACCGGGACACTTTGCGTTCAGTCCGCGTGGTCGCAATGGTGGTGGTGGTGGACCGGGCATGCACGACATGCGTGGTGGTCATGTTTCGCAGGGCGGGCGACCGATGCCACCGCCGCAGTCGCACGGCCCCTCTGGTCCTGGACATGGACATCTTATAGGCGGTGGGCCGGAGTCGTCGCGTCGTGAGCGTCGTCGGAACCGGCGTGATCGCCGTCGCGACCGCGACAAGGAACCGCCGCCGCCTGGCGGTCCGATATTTACGCCCATGGCCGACTCGCTGTTTGTCCACGCCCTCAAAGTCGTCGTGCGTGTGCGACGCCCGCCATTCAACATTTCGCTGCTGTCCGATTGTATGACCGAGATCTTTCCGCGCTGGACCGTGCGACACACGGAGTACGGAACGTTCCACGCCATGTGCTCGGCGCAAGAGTCTCGTGGGATCATGCGGCTCGCGCGCAAAGGCGAGAGTATTGTACTGGCCGGCAGTCGGTTTGCACCTGACCATATTGAGTGCGGGGACAATCGAATGGGCTGGTCGAGGAAACGTCGCGATGACGAATTGCGCGCGGCAAAGGAGTCATTCAACAGGGAATGGCTCGCAGACAATCACCAACACAATGATCACTCACGACAGAATGGCGGGGTCGCTCCGGGCGACGCACGTCTCGTCATCGAAGGAAAAATCGACCGTGGTTTGCCGCCTCCACGACAGGCCGATGGAAGAGATGTGCCTGAGCGCTGGCACCCACGCGACGCTCGCGACTCGCGTGACGGGTTTGCCCATCGTGGCAGCGGCGGGGATTGGGATCGTCGCGATTCGCAAGACATGCGTGGTGAACGCGACCGGATGGATGACCGTGACCACAGGGATGACCGTGACCACAGGGATGATCGCGACATTCGTGATGATCGCGAGGATCGATACGGTAGCCGGAGAATAGACGATGGCGATAACGACGACGTGGAAATGCGCGATGACCGTGGCGACCGTGGCGACCTTGATAACCGCGACGACCGTGAGGTCCGTGACGACCGTGGAGATCGCGGAAACCGTGATGGCCGTGATGACCGTGAAAGTCGTCGAGATGGTGAAGATCGAGGAGACCGTCGTCTCAACGATGATATTGAACCTAGTAGGGATCGTGACTCGCGGCGACTTGAGAGTGGCGCGCAACGAGAAGACGACGAAGTAGAGACGAGAGAGCGAAACGATGTCAGAGACGAGCGTGACATTCGTGACGATCGCGATAAGATGGATGACCGAGACATTCGGGATTCTAGAGGGGACCGCGAAAACAGGGAGGACCGTGGAAAAGAGGAAGCTTCCCCCATCGAAGGGGAAAACAAGCTGTCGAAATCGGAAGACCTTGAGAACTCTGGTGAAGAAGTGAGAGAGGGTGCGGAAAGCGCTTCCAAAGACAAGAGCGGACGAAAGGACAGCGATGCCATGAAGGAGGACAGCACAATGAAAGACGGCTCTGCAAATGTGGACGGCGATGCAAAGGATGCAGGGAGCTACGAACAGGACGACAAGCCGAAGGAGAATGGGACTGGTGATATGGAAACGAACAAGGCGGCACCTCCTGAGTCTGAAATGGAGCTGCCGAGGCCAGCCAAGGAGGAAGCGAGCATGGAAGACGCTGGTGGTCTGGCGAGTGAAGTAGAAGCTAAGAAAGCAAAGGACTCGAATGGAGTGGGCGCTAACGGGGACCAGTCTGTGGATGAAACACGTGGGGCTGAGGCAAACGAACAAGTGGATAGCGGCAAGCTCGATGGGCCGAAGGATGAGCCGCAACTGCAGGAAGGGACCCGCACAGAAGCCCCTGATGTGGATGCGGATGCGGATGTGGATGCGGATGCGGATGCGGATGCTGATGGTGGGACGGGGGGTGCGAAGCGTGAGAGCGAGGATAACAGTGTGGATGGAAAGGTTGGGCCGGAGAACGCGACGGACGACGCCCTGTCTGTGGAGGAGAAACCTCTTGTGATTGCGGAAGAGACTACCGCTTCGAGCAAGACCTGAACCTGTCGTCAATTCGCAGTGTGACAAGATGGCAAGACCAAAGAAAAGACCGACAAGCTGGAAAAAAACTGTCGAGGAACAGTACGTAGGACCGGTGCCAAGGCACGATGCAGCGACAGCCAGCTCTTTGATCGCAGTGTGAGTGCGCTGTGCTACTGTGACTACGTAACGTGGACGAGGTGGAGAAGTCCACGTAGAGAAGATGGACAAGGCGAAGCTTTTTTCTTTTTCTTTGGCGGTGGTACATGTCCCACAGTCATGTTAGGCGAGGTGAAGTCGGGATAGCAAGCGGGCCGACGCGCCCGCGAGCGGTTTGACTTTGTCTCTCTCTACTCTTCTTCTTTTCTCCAAGATGTACAACTTTTTTGAGTGCGGCTGCGCAACCGTGTGGCGTCGCATCGCCTTTCTACATCCGAAGCTGCGCGGTCGGGCGCGCATCTCTTCACAAGTTGTTGTTGTTTTTCTTTCTTTCTTTTTGCCGAAAAGCACAGAAGACGTTTTCGACCGATCAGGCCGAACTTGCCGACCTTGCCGACCTTGCCGCTGGCCGACCTGTGGTTGAACTGGCCAAAACTAGCCATCCGAACTTGCCGAACTTGCCGAACTTGCCGACCATGTCGAACGGGCCGATCCCGGGCCGATTTGATCGACCTGGCCGACCTGGCCGCGAGTGGGGCGGCTGCAGTACCGATCGATCCCCACTGCGCGGCCCCGTTGATTCGCGTCGGCGGGCGGCTTGGCCGGGCAGTATTTCCTGTCCCTGGCTGAACGCCCCTGCCGAACTGCGACACGGCGCAGCGCGGCGAAAAGCGCGGCGAAAAGCGCGGCGAAAAGCGCGGCGAAAAGCGCGGCGAAAGCGCGGCGAAACGTGACAGAGAAGCGCGCTACAGAGAAGAGCGCGGCAGAGAAGGACGGGGCAGAGAAGCGACCGACCGCGCGCGCGCCCACCACTAGCACCACCGCACCTCGTTCTCCCACTCTTTTTTTTTATTTTTACCTTCTGTTTGTTTCTCTTTAGCTTATCTCTCGCAGCCAGCATTTGTCCAGAAGCGACTAGCTCACCGGCCTCCACGGCCCTGCGGTGAATGCGGCCGACGTGCGCGGCGATGGCGACAAGAACAGATACGTATGCACCCCAACCCACACGCTGCGCGAAACGCCGTGGTTGATGGAGTGAACAGTTTTGTCTTTCTTTCTTTTTGTCTTTGAACGATACAACCCATGTCCATGCGACTCTCTTCTCTAACATCCGGACAGCCTCTGCGTAGCATGGGATCGAAATTACGCAACTTGAAACCGTAAAAGAATAGAAGAAAAAAAACTCTGCATCGGTGTACCGCCGCAGCCTCGGTGCGCAGTCTGCGGGCCACTGCAGGCCACTGCAGTCGCTCACGACGGCGCCTGCGTCCACCGTCGGACACGCCCGTCCGTCCCAATCTCGAACACCCACTGCCGCAGCGTCACGACGCGGAAGGCGCCGTAGGCAAAGCCGTACGGTTGCCGCGCCGGCGCAGCCTCGTAAGAATCATCGGCACCCTGTTCGTCACTCCCTTCTAGTTCATGTGCCAGTTGTTGGTCCTGTTCTTGGTCGCGCGCTCGATCTTCATCTTGGTATCGGCTTGGGCCTCGGTCTTGCACTCGTTCTTGGCTTCCCCCCTCCCATCCAGCCGGTTGCGGCTGCATGACGGCGCCGCCGTCGGGCCACACAGCGCCCGGCCGTTGCCGACGCCGCGGCACGCGGCGCGCCGGCTGCGCGGACCACGCGGCGGTCGGGGCGCGCCGCTCATCGATCCGGCGGCAGCGGAAGAAGGTGCGGCACTGAAACGGCGGCGGCGCGGCGTGCGCGCGTGCGCGCGGCGTGTCGTGTGCGTCTGCACCTGGGTCTGCGCCTTTGTTTGCTTCTGTGCCCGCATCTGTGCCCGCATCTGTGCCCGAGTCTTTGTCGGCGAGGCGGCGTGGGGCAGCCGCGCGGGGGAAGTGCGCCGCAGCGACCCGCAGCAGCGAGAGGACGCGCCGCGCTTCCGCGCACGCGTCGCGATAAGGCGCGGGCGGCGACAGTGGTGGTGGTGATGATGGTGGTGGAGGCTGGTGGCGGCGGTGGTGCAACAGCAGCAGCAGGGTGGCGCGTAGCTCGCGCAGCGCGTGCGCGAGGTGCGAGAGAAGCAGGGCGCGACGTTCGGCCAACGCGGCGCGGGCGCGGGCGCGGGCGCGGGCGCGGGCGCGGGCGCGGAGGGCCGGGTCGGTGTGGAGAGCAAAGGCGTCCATGCGTCGGTTTGCGTTGGTTGTTGTTATTGTTGTTGTTGTTGTTGTTTGTTGTTGTTGAGGAGGATGGTGACGGTGGAGTGCGGGTTGACGGTCGATAGAATTTTGTTTACAAAACACCAACACAGGTGCGTGGGTGTGCGTGTCGGAGAGGTGGCGGAAAGATGCGGCGGCCACCTTTGCTGACTCAGCAACACAACACGCCCACCCATACACGCAGAGGTCAAGGTAGTACAGTACTGTGTACAAAGGTATGCCTGCTTTTCTTGGTCTTCCCTCATCGTCCTCGTCCCCTTGTCGTCCTTCTCCGTTCTTGCTCCCTTTCACCCATCCGTCCATTTCAATCCAGCTCTCTCTCCCAACCCATCACCCAGTGAAGAACCGTCGCCAGCTCTGCCACGGCAGAAAGCCGCCGCACGCCGTGCACCGCCGCAGTTGCCCGCGCTTATTCGGGACGAGCCCAGACCCATCGCAGGCCTCACACGCCCGCTGCCTGAAAATGCGCTCGCCGAACAGCACGGCCGCGACGAAAAACGGCGTCGCCAACGCCACAGCCCCGATCACAATGCTTGCGGACGGCTGCACCGGCCCGTCCACGACGGCCACGACGTGCTGCTTTGGGGCACCGTCGTCGTAGTCGTCGTGCCGCCGGTCATGACGGTACCTATTATTGTGACTATGCCTGTGACTAGGAAGACGACGAGGTCGAGACGTGCACAGCGCTCGTCGCGCCGCGAGCGCAGGCGTTGGCGTGCGTGTGGGCGCGGCGACGGGCAGAAAGGCAGGGGCCGGCATTTTGCGCGACGCGTCGGGTGCTACGCGGGGCGGGCACAGGAAGGTGCGGGCACAGGAAGGGGCAGGCCGGGACACAGGGACGGGATGGGAGGCCAGTGAGATGTTGGTGCGGCGTCAAGCAACGGAGAAGATGTGTGGCCTTCCGAGATTAAGTTACGGACGGTGCAAAACGATGCAAAAGAAAGGGGTGGCAACCGCGCAAGTGGGTGCAATGCCCCGCAAGCGGGGAGGTGCAATGCCGACCGTACACGTGGCACAATGCGGCCATAGAGGGCGGATCGCCGCGCCGCGTCGCTTCGCCTCAACGAGCGGTGCGACCGCCCACGGCCCTGCAAAACGCCCTGCAAAACGCCTTCTGCAACCCGATTGGACGCCCTCACGCGGACGGTCTGCCCGTCTTGTACTTGTAAATTCGTAGTAAATACACACTGTAAGCCATGACTGTAACTGAAGTGACTGGACTGTAATGCAAAAGAGCACGCTCGCGAACCACCTCCTCTCAAATCGTTATTGAGGCCAGTCGCGTTGCACCGTCATACCCTGTTCCTTTAGTCGCCGCCCCTGCACTTCATAACCCCGCCGAGAGCTACGGCCGCGACGCCGCAATTACATACCCCTCCCATCCCGCCGACATACCGCAGCAAACCTTTCAAGAACAAGCAAAAGAAAACAACCACAAACAACAGCAAACAATAACAAACTACAAAAAGGCCTCCCCGTCATGGCGCAGCCGACAGAGTTCGAGCCGGCCATCTTCGCCGAAATTCGCTCAGTCCTCAATGACCGTGTCATGTACATCGACGGCGCAATGGGCACCATGATCCAGCGCTACAGGCTCAAAGAGCACGACTTCCGCGGCACCCGCTACCTCAACCACACCCACGACCTGGGCGGCAACAACGACATTCTCTCCATCACCCGTCCGGACATCATCCAGGAGATCCACGAGCAGTACATTGCGGCCGGCGCCGATTTCCTTGAGACAAACACCTTCTCGGGCACGCGCATTGCGCAGGCCGACTACGAGCTTGATACGGCCGTCGACGTCTACGACCTCAACGCCGAGTCGGTCCGCGTCGCCCGCGCCGCCTGCGACAAGTATTTCGCCATTGACGGCAAGCGTCGCTACATCTGCGGCGCCATTGGACCGACCAATCGCACCCTGTCCATCTCGCCCGACGTCAATGACCCGGCTTTTCGTAACATCACCTTCAACGAGGTTGTCGAGGCCTACGAGGAGCAGGTCAAGGCGCTTGATGAGGCCGGTGCAGACGTCCTGCTCATCGAGACCATTTTTGACACCCTCAACGCAAAAGCCGCCATCTTCGCAATCCAAAAGTACTTTGAAGACAACCCGCATCGCGAGCGTCGCCCGATTTTCATCTCTGGCACCGTCGTCGACCTCAGCGGTCGTACACTCTCCGGACAGACTACGGAAGCGTTTTGGACCTCGGTCGAGCACGCAAAGCCGCTTGCTGTCGGACTCAACTGTGCGCTCGGCGCGAAGGATATGCGTCCGTACATCGAGCGCCTCGGTCGTTGCTCCGACACTTACATTATTTGCTACCCGAATGCGGGGCTCCCGAACGCTATGGGCGGCTACGACCAAACCGGCCCACAGATGGCTGAGGAGCTACGCGACTTCAGTGAGAGCAAGCTCTGCAACATTGTCGGCGGGTGCTGCGGTTCCACCCCGACCCATATTGCGAGTATTGTCGCACAGTTTAGCAAGATTCAGCCGAAAGCCCCGCCGAAACCGCTGTCAAACATGATGCGGCTCTCCGGTCTCGAGCAGTTTGTGCTCGACCCGTCTCTTGTCCGCTTTGTCAACGTCGGAGAGCGTTGCAATGTCGCCGGCTCCATGTTTTTCAAGAAGCAGGTCATTGCCGGCAACTACAGCAAGATGCAGGAGATTGCTCTTAAGCAGGTCGAAAACGGCGCCCAAGTCATTGATATTAACTTTGACGAGGGCCTCCTCGACTCGCACACCGTTATGCGCAGGTTCTGTAACCTGCTTGCTACCGAGCCCGACGTTGCCAAGGTCCCGTTCATGATTGATTCGAGTAAGTTTGACGTCGTTGAACAGGGTCTGCAGTGTATCCAAGGCAAGTGTATCGTCAACTCGATCTCGCTCAAGGTCGGTGAGGACGAGTTCCGGCGCCACGCGCGTCTCGTGAAGCGCTACGGTGCCGCCGTCGTCGTCATGGCCTTTGACGAGGAAGGCCAGGCCGCGACGAAAGAAGACAAAGTGCGCATATGCACGCGCGCGTACAACATACTTGTCGACGAGGTCGGGTTCAATCCCAACGATATTATTTTCGACCCGAACATTCTCACCGTCGCCACTGGTATCGATGAGCATAACAATTACGCCAAGGACTTCTTCGATGCCACCAGCGTCCTCAAGCGCGACCTGCCACATTGCCATGTGTCGGGCGGTGTGTCGAATATCTCGTTCTCGTTCCGTGGAAACAGCCCGCTGCGCGAGGCTATGCATTCCGTCTTTCTTTACTACGCCATTGCGCAGGGGATGGATGTGGGCATTGTGAACGCTGGGCTGATGCCCGTGTACTCGGACATTGACGAGAAAATGCTCAAGCTTATCGAAGATGTTCTTCTTAATCGCTCGTCAGAGGCCACCGAGAACCTGCTTACCTACTCTCTCACCATGGATAAGACGAGCAGCTCGGCAAACCAGAATGACGCGGAGAAGAACAAGTGGCGTACTCTGCCTGTCTCGGAGCGACTGTCCCATGCTCTTGTGAAGGGTATTGACGAGTTTGTTGAGGGTGATGTCGAGGAGGCGCGTGTCGCCGCGGAAAAGCCGCTGCACGTCATTGAGGGCCCGCTGATGGATGGTATGAACATTGTAGGTGACCTGTTTGGTGCTGGCAAGATGTTCCTTCCGCAGGTTATCAAGTCTGCCCGTGTCATGAAAAAGGCGGTGGCTGTGCTGATTCCGTTCATGGAGAAGGAGAAGGAGGAGAAAATGCGACTTGCGGCAGAACGGGGCGAGACCGCGACCGAGGATGACATGTACGCTGGTACCATGGTCATCGCCACTGTGAAGGGAGACGTCCACGATATCGGAAAGAACATCGTCGGTGTCGTCCTTGGATGCAACATTCCCTGCACACTCATCAATTGTGAGCCCCTCAAAGTCGACCACACGAACTGCTTTCCCGACAATCTTTGGCATTGTATCGAATTAATTGGTTTGCAAAGAGGATGATAAGTAAATAATGAAGATGAACGACTAGATCTCACAGAAATACGTCGTCAAGTCTTTGTCAGAAGAGGAACGTGCCATCGTCACTTCCAACATCATTTTATTTTGCTTTGACGCAATGACCACATCAGTGGGAAAGATACCTTTTTTGTTCCTTATTTGTTCAAAAGATAATTTACCTATTTTCGCGCCA
>JAVCKV010563220.1:0-10735 GCA_032274145.1 Herpochondria borealis | reverse complement strand
ATGTGTAGCTATTAGGGCCAATTTCATTCGAAGCCTCAGTCTCACTCTGGCTCTCGGCGTAGATTGTCTGCGGTCTCTCTCCTGTAATAAGCTCCATTTGATGCGGTGATGTAGGCATCACCGAGGGTATGCACTGTACTCCGACTTGACTTACCGGTACTTGTTCATATGTTTGTGGAAAGGGCTATCACCGTACTCGGTTGCGAGCCTTTGCTACAGAGGCTTCTGCAGCCTCACTCTACGGTGATGTAGGAGCATCACCGATCGAAGATATGCGGGATCATATTCCACTCACTCGTCTACAACTTACTATCGCCAACTTAGTTGCTGGCCCTACTGGAAGTCAGTCGATGACGCGCAATCAGAAGGTTGTTAGGAAAGCTACTCCATAGCAACTTTTACAGCGACTTTTAGCAACTTTGGGGTAGCAGCAACTTATAGCAAATTATAAATTGCTAAAAGTTGTTATAGAGCAACAAACAGCAACTTTCATGTGTTAAATACAAGGAGGACTAGAGAAATAACAGCACTTTTTAGCAAACTGCTAAAAGTTGCTGTAGACTTAACAGCAACTTTGTTATTGCTAAAAGTTGCTAAAAGTTGTTAACAGCAACTTTTAGCGCGACCAAGAGGATTCTTCCACGTCATCGACTGACTTCCTGGTCCATCTCTCCTCCATCCAAAGTTTCAAGCAGTGAATTATCGCGCAAAAATCGACGACCATGACTCTCAACGGCTTCTCTATTCCGCCTTTGCTCTCTACAGGCTCTTCGACGCCGTCAAGTGTCAGTACCATCGGTACACCTATCGTTGCCACGATCTCTTCGGTGCCCGTGGTGGCGATGGGAAGCGGTAACGGTAACGGGGGGGGTATGAGTGGACAAGTACTAGGTAAGAATCCAACTCGGTTGATTGTTGTTAGAGATACCCATTGTCGAGGACGTATCGGAAAGACCAAAACCAAGATTTGCTTGGAGGAGTTGTCAGTATGTGGTAAAGGAATCCACGCCTCGACTCGCCTGAAGGTACCCACGGAGGGGTTATTGATGATTGAAGTCCCAGACAAGGAAAAGCAGGCCTTCATCGACCCAGGCATTCCTGTTGACCGGTTGCCTTTGGGATACACGGAAGACAAGCTCAAGACTGTGCTCCAGGATGTGGGAGTGTGGAGAGCGCTGATGGGCTCCTACTCTCATGTTTCTTCCGATGTTTTGCTAGATCCTGCCGGTCTAGCTGACCCTTCGACTCCAAGGAAGGGCCAGGCTGCCAACGCGAAAACTGCCTCAGAGGTAGCCGACGACTTCAGTCGAGCGGCCAAGCTCGTGGCCACCCCCGCCAAGGCATCCTTTGATGTCTACGCGGCACGGGACCCCAACCTCAGAATGGAATCTCCTCTCATGCCGGGAGTGGGAAACACTGTCAAAGGAAAGCATGCCAAGACTTTTCTCGAAGTGGATGCTACTCTTCAGATGATCGCTGATTCTATTTTGCAGACCGAGAAGTCATTCGTCACTCTGAACCAAATCACGGAAGACCAAGATGTCCGTACTTCGACCACCTTTCAGAAGATGGCCAAGGAAGCCTCGGAGCTTCATCGAGGAGTTCAGTATTTAAACTCCCAGATTGGAGTGAGCTCTGGCTCTTGGAGCAACGGATCTACCATGTGGGATTCTATCGATGCAGTAAAAGACAAGGCTGACTCTGTCGATCTCCTACGGGAAGACATGTTGAAGGCCGCCGCCGCTGCCCAAGACCTTACGATTCAGCTAGAGACCACGACGAACGTCACATTCGTGTCCTTCAGCAAGGACTTCAATTCGTTCTATGCCAGTGCAAACAAGCGATTGGACGCCTTGGAGGCAGCAAAGGTGCCCAACGGTTTGCGAGGGGTATCTCACCCACCAGTAGACGACCCAAGATGGGCTCAAGTGCTTGCGCGTCTTGATCAACTTGAGGGTCTTCACACCCAGTCTGTCCAAGCTGCCCAGCAGTCGGGTGCGGCAGACCAAGTACCTGCCCTATATTCGGCTCTGGAAAAGCGAGTGGATACCTTAACTCACTCATTGTCTCGTATTGAGATGAGTGTGTCAGGAACCACCGCCTACTCTTCCCCGGAATACAGCTTCTCTTCTGTTCACGAGGTGAGGAAGTTCGTTCGGGAAACTGGGTTCACCGACCTCGGCCTGGTGACTGACTTGTTTGGAACTGTCATGCTGATGGTAAGCCAACCCATTTCAGGGCTGGAGCACGCCAAGATGCAAGCTGCAGCGACACAGGTCGACCGTACCCCAAGAGACAGTGCCATGCTGGCCACGGTCACCCATTCTCTCCCCCCTTACTTCTTCTCTAGCACTCGAGATTCGGCGTGCAAGAAGTTGGTGAAGAGAGCTGAGGGTTTCGGCGCCAACTTGGCTACCAACGAGATGTTTGAAAACATCTCGGACAATGAGAAGAGCATGATTCAAACCATGCTTCAAGATTTGGAGGTGGCAATGAAGGAAGACTTCGACATGACTGAGGCCAAGCATCGCCTCCTTTCAGACATGATGACAAGGGTGCACAAGCAGGCCGGTCAGCTCCTTGACTTCATCACTTCGATGTATAAGTCATTGACTACGTCCTGCCGTTTTGACGAGAAGTCGGCTTGGAACCTGGTTGGTCGGCTTGTTCGTTGCCTGTTCGAAGACTTGAAGAGCGTTCGATCCAGGGCAGCCAATGTGAGCAAGTTGGACTCACACTCCATCGGCACGTTTGTATGGACCATGATGCAGTCGGTCAACAGGTCCCAAAGTTATGCGGACGTTGGCTGGCAGAGCCATCCGAACATGATGAAGGAAGTTATGGAGTTTCAGCTGGAGCATCGGGTCGATGCAAGCCAGCTAGGAACCGTCAGCGATCAGATGGTGGCGATGAAGGCTTCTTTCAAGGAGCTGACTGCCTCGGTGGTTAAGGTGGAGCGCGCCAACACCAAAACCTCTGAGTCGCTCACCAAGACCAATCAGGAGGTTGGCAATGTACGCGCCCTGTGCAACAAGAAGAAGGACAAGTAGGGCGTTGGATAGGCTTGGCCCGCGGGTCAGCAGAGCGGAGGAAGCGGAGGAAGCAAATAGGCGATGAAAGTCGGGTGAGGCATATGCCATTCGATATTCGCCATGAAGGTGATGATGCAGAAAGAGCGAAGGCTAACGGACGGTTCTACGACTATAGGTGCTCCTAAAAGTATCCAAATAAATATAGCGTTATCCGATTATTCCAAGTCTAGCCCTCCTATGATTCATAACATCCTGAGGTATCATCTCGAACGAATCGATTACCACCGACAACATCAACGCTGATACCTTCCGCTTTCAGTTTACGTGCTTGGATTCCTTGATCAAGCAGTGATGGTTACCTTGTCCTGTGCCGACAGGTATGGCCCCCATGTGCCTTCGAGCAGTCGCACAAAGGAAGCCAAGCACTCGCAGCGCTCGGCGGGATCATGCCATCCGTGGATGCTGGTCCGAAAGGACGTGTAATGCACTCGGGCTGTTACCACCAATAAAGCATGGTTGAGGTTTGGTCCCATGGCGTGATGAGCCATGGCTAAGCCAAAACCAGCGTTGAAGACAGCCAGGGTCTGTCGATGGCGGCGATGACGACGACGAGTTACCGAAGCAGCATGAAGGCGGTCAGAGCGGCGTTGACGCTGAAGTGTCATAGCGGCGATAGTTGCATTTCGAGTGGCAATGGTCTGGGCATCGGTCAATCCAGTTTGGGTGAGTTGGGCTACTTGGGCTTGTAGCTGGAGAATCATCGCATCCTTAGCTGCGACTGCAGCCGCCACCTGAGTGGCAGAGGCCTGAAGCTGGGTGACCAGGGCGGTAGCCTGATTGAGGGCCTGGGTTGTAGCAACAGGAACCACCGCCACGGCATTCGCCAATGCCTGCTGGTGGCCTCCCACTTGCCCTTGGAGCTGCAGCAAGGCAGTCGCGGTGGCTTGGGGAACTGAAGCCGTGGCTATTGCCAGGGCGGCAGGATGGGCGTCGACTTGTTGGCGTAGCCCAAGGATAACTCCAGCGTTAACTTGATCGCGACGGTCCATTTCGCGCTCAAACTCGAGCGCCATATGGTTGGATCCTGTGATGAGTCCCTGCACAGCATGATGGCGGTCCTCCAAATCAGTGACGATGGTACGCTGGACGGCAGTGAGGTCGTTCTGATAGTCGCGAAGCAGCTCAAGGTTCTGCTGGGAGCAGGTTTCTGGATTGAACAAGCTCATGGTGGCTCTATCTCCTTCTGTACTAAAAGAAATTCGATTCTTGATGAGAGGCGAAATTGTGAATGAAGCAATGGTCAGATCGAACATGCCCTCAGCAAGAATTTCCTTATGATTGGAGTCTATGCTATCAAACATTCGTTCGTGGCGTGAAACGATGAGTCTCACAGGAGTTTCATCGATTGAAATCCACTCCTACGGGATCGTGGACTTGATCGTGGCGTGTTTCGGGTTGAGAGCCTTCCCCTCGGAGTGCCGGCGCTCGAGTTACCACGGTGAATATCTCGAACCCTAAATTGGTGGGTTCCGTCCACCCAGCTCACCGCGCGATATCGCGCGCTTGATGTCCTCGCGGCAGTCTTGCATCGTACGGAACTAGCGAGTCATTCTGATGTGGATTCCTCACTCTTCAACTTTCACGAAGCTGCATCAAACGTTTGTGTGAGGAAGAAGACAGCAACTACAATACATCAAGCGCCACCATGCCCTCCTTTGCTGCTCAGAAGGCCGCCATCACGGCCAAGATCCTTGGGTTAACCGAGGAGTTTGCAGCAGTCACACTGGCGGAGGCTAATGCCGAGGGGGAGACAGCAACTCCTGCTCCTCCAGCTGAAGCTTATGCAAAGCCTTCGAAGGCTCCTTTGAAGGCGGGCGACAGGGTTCGTATCACCATCGAAGGAGGTCGCAACAACTACCACTGGCGATCTGCCATTCTGCAAGAGCCTCGAGGCGCTGATTTTTGGTGGATGATCCTTGAGCCTGGCCCATGGAACAAACCCGCTCTTCGCATCTACAAGAAGATAGGAAGCTTCAAGGTCATCGGCCCCGATCCTCCCAGCAACGCTAACTAATATCTTCTTGCTTTTGGTCCTGACGTACAGGGGAGCGGCGATCTCTGCGAGGCGTTACCAGGAAGGTCATCAAATGCAACACGCCAGGGCCGCGTTGCATCGTGTTCGGAGACTCCTTTCCTTGCTGGCTTCCGGCTTTGGGAGCTTTGCGAGCTGATTGTGTTGGTACATTTCTCCAAGACGGTTCTCTTAAAGGTGTGGCTGAAGCTGTCGGCAAGGCCCGTGTTTTGGTGGCGACTGATGGGCGTTGGACCCTCCCGTCTCCTCTCGGTAAGGAATGGTCCAATATAGAATGGGCACTTGTGGAAGGCCAGCCGTCTCGTCCCTGCATCGCCATCTGTCAGCTCTTGGGAGTGGGCCGAATTGTCTCCACCAAACCTATGAGGGACACCTGTAGCAAGCGCGTCGGAGGTGTTTGGCACGCCATTAGCGTTGATATCCCTCATGCTAAGGTCGGCGGCATCACCCTTCGAGTAAATCGCATCATGTTAAGTTGGAATGCCAGCAAGTTTGCCCCCCAAGGTCTACTGCCGTCGGCTGCTGATCTCCCATATGCGGTACCTCGTGATGCTTCTACTATCTTCCTCACTACCGAGCACCAGCGCGGTGTGATCAAGGCTCCCCCACAACCAGCCTTATGCCCTGTACGCTGCGTGGTCCTCAAGGAGAGTCATGGTGGATCCGCAACCAAGGGAAAGGTTTACCACTCCGGCGGCCTGATGCCCGCCGATTTGGGCCCACACACTTGGGTCGCAGGCCCTTGTGTGTATTTGGGTAAAGCCAAACAAGGCAAGGAGTGGGGTATCCGGCACTTCAAACCGCAGGAATTACTGGAAGCATACGGTCTTCCCAGCTTGGCTGTCGGGATGCTGGTACGTAGCAACTTCAGCTGCTGGAAGGGTGTGGAACCCGTCGAGTCTCTGGTGGCTGGTTTCAGGCTCTTTGAAGGCATGGGGAGGCATGGGAACAAGGTTAACGGGGGGGGTTTTACCGAGGACGAGGATGACCAGGGGCCGGCCAAGCGACGGTTCTTGGGGTTCGTTGGACAAGAGAAGGAGATGAAACTCTTGGACGCCAGGCTGGGCGAGCCACAGAGGGCGCTTCAGGATGAGCCCCAGAAGGCGCTAGTGACTGAAGGCGAGCAGGTCAGCGCCGAGGCAGTGGGGGACGCCCGAGAGAAGAAGGCCACAAAAGCCGACGACGCCTCAGTGCCTGTCTTTCTATGGACAGATCGCATTCGGCGGTTCAAAACGTACTGGACCAGTCTTCCAGCAGCCAGTGTTGAGTCCGCCGCAGACACGCTTCGTACCGGGCTAGGGTTGCCCCGCTGGCGTCGCAACATCTTTCGGTCTTTCGTCAGGTGGTTTGGGGAGGAGAACCATGCGCATTATCAGGCTGGGATACCAGACGAGCCTCAATGGAAGGGTTCAAGCTGGGTGGTGCTTTGGAAAGACGAGGACGATGCACCAAGTCGTTATTGTTGGGCAAAGGACGGTTTGGAGCATTACGCCCTCTGGCACCGCTGGAGGAAGGGCTGGGGACTACAGGACCTGGATGCAGCCTCTGAGGCGATCGGGAGAGCGTCACAAGCTTCCTGGTGGGAGTGGAACAATGGTTCGCGACCTTTTCATTGGCGCTGGCCGAAGTTTTACCAGCGCACCATCAGGGACGGACTAAGGATCCACTTCATCGGCCAAGCTCCATTGTACCAAGTGCCCCAAAAGGACATCAAAGATCAAGCTATGAAGGACAGGGCGGTGAAGAAACTGAAGAAGTCTCGAGACCGAGGCTATTTCGGAAAATGGATCATTGTGGCGCTCACGGCATTCTTTGCAGTCCCGAAGGGCGACAATGACATTCGAATGGTATACGATGGCACCAAGAGCGGACTGAATGACGCTGCCTGGGTGCCGCGTTTCTGGCTGCCTACGGTCAACACTGTACTCCGATACACCATGCCTACTACGTGGATGGGGGACTTGGACATTGGGGAAATGTTCCTTAACTTCATGTTGCACCCATCGCTCAGAGAATTTTGCGGCGTGGACTTTACTCATTATTTTCCTGAAGATGTCCCTCCAGACACCAAGCAGTTGTGGGAAGCTTGGTTCCGTACCGGAATGGGACTGAAGTGGAGCCCTTATCAGGCCTACCAAGGCGTCCTGGTAGCGGACGAAGAGGTGAGGGGAGATCGATTGGATCCCAACAATGTGTTCAGGTGGGATGAGGTGAGACTAAACATCCCGGGCTCAAAGGACTACGTCGCTGGTATCCCTTGGGTCTCCAAGATTCGAGCTGATGACGGGCTTATCGCGGCAGACACGGCTACGTATGTGGACGACTGTCGGACTGCTGGAAACTCTGAGGAAGAGGCGTGGCAGGCCACTCGCAGAGTAGGAAGCAAGTGGAGTTATATGGGATTGCAGGACGCAAGTCGCAAGAGGCGCAAGGTCAGTCAAACCGCTGGGGCTTGGGCCGGCTGTGTCATCTGGACGAATGACAGAGACGTTTGTGTTCTGGTCTCGGATGACAAATGGGACAAGACAAAGGCCCTGGTAAGGGAATTAGAGCAGTTCCTGGAGGAGGACCCACAGTCCATGCCTCGCCAGCGCCTTGAGGAAATACGCGGGTACCTTATTCACATAGGAGCTGCTTATCCTGGTCTGAACCCATACTTGAATGGCCTCCACTTGACGATTGATGGATGGAGACCCAACCGTGACGAGTCTGGATGGAGGCTTCGCAATTACACGAAGGCGGACGACTCAATGCTGGGATGCTTGGGCGGGGCCGACACCGCTCCTGGCTACCGGGGTCCGGCCAAAGTGAAGGCAATGCCGAGGCTGGAACGAGATGTGAGAGCACTCGCGTCCCTCGTTTCCAGTGACCGTCCTCCTCTCCGAAGCATTCGAAGCACCAAATCCATACTGGTGCTTTACGGCTTCGGGGATGCGTCGGGGCCCGGTTTTGGATTCAGCTGTCAGTTCGCAAGCGCGGAAGACATTGACGCTGAGTTTGGTCAGTGGCCTTGTTGTGTGTCCATGGAGTCGTCCAATTACCGAGAGATGTCCAACCTTACGGAGTCCGTGGAGCACAAAGGAGAGCGAGGAGAGCTTTGGGGGACTGAGATATTCATTGGTACAGACAACTCGGTAACGGAAGCCGCGTTCTCGAAGGGATACTCCTCATCCCCAAAGTTAGACGCGCTTGTGCTCAGACTCCGGCTGGCGGAGATGAAGTACAACTGCAAGATCCATATCATCCATGTGTCTGGAAGGCGCATGATCGATACCGGGGTGGATGGATTGTCCAGGGCGGACTATGGAACCGGCTGTATGAGGGGGGAACCAGTATACAAGTTCCTCCCTCTTCATCTTTCAGCGTTCGACCGGGCTCCGAAGCTGAAGGAGTGGGCCCTCGACGTGTGCAGTTGGGTGGGAGACCCTCTACTTCTGTCTCCTGAGGGATGGTTTACGGAGGGTCATGTGCATGACACGTGTATTTGGGCTCCCCCACCAGGCGCGGCGGACGTTGTGGTGGAGCAGTTGAGTATGGCTCGGCACAAGCGGCCGCACTGTTTCCACATGGTGCTGGTACCCCGGCTGGCTACCGGGTGGTGGAGGAAGCATTTGACTCGGGCGACGGACCTGTACTTCAAATTGGCGGACGAGGAGCTGTGGCCCCTTGAAACCCAATTTGAACCCCTTCTCATCCTCTTTTGTTTGCCTCTTACCACCCACTCTCCCAACTTTGAGCACAGGACTCGGCTCGTGGACCAACTTAAGCGGCTTCTGTGCGGTGAAAGGATGCAGGAAGCTGGTTCGCCCGGGTTCAGGAGTGACCTGCGCCAATTACTGGGCGAAACGAGGACACTTCTCTGAGTGTTTTAGCTCGTATTGTGCGGAGTGCTTTGCCATGGAGGACGAATCCATTTTCAGGGTCCGTGAGGTTGTTGACGATGATGGAGCTGTATTGATGGGCATCAAACCTGGAGATTCGGAGGGAAAATACCAGCACGCCCGAGATGGGGATCACTTGATTCTCCCATTCCAATGTGAGCTCTGTCATTTTCGGAACTGCCAAGGTCGGGATCCGGACATGCGGGACGCTAAGGATGCGCTGTGCATGATTTACATCAGGCGCGCCATCCTGGACGCCTTCTGGAGCAGAGCTCCTTCTACGCCGAAGGACGTTTCCGCCACCCTATGGAGGATTCGCTTGACGGCTCTCAAGTTGGGACTTTACTGCATGTTCCCGCCGATGGGCCCCTTCCCTTTGGAGGATTCTTTTGGAATGCAAGCTGCTCTGGCAGTGCTGGACCGTTCCCAGGACAGGACGGGCAAGTACGAGGAGTATGTGCAGCCCAATACTTACCGGAAGGTCCAGTCTGCCCTCAGCAATCTCTACCGGGCCAGCGTGTTGGGAATGGGAGACCGCGTTGGTGCTGGAGGAGCAAGTAAGATGTGGATGTCAACCGGGCCCACTCACACATATTGGTTTGGACGATTCCTGGAAGGTATCAAGAGAAGAACGGGAGAGGTGATTCGACAGGACAAGGTCTTGTCCATCGACCAGCTCTTGGCCATTCAAAAGGTGTTGGAAGACAAGTGGAACGCAGCCACCACTGCTGGAGAGTTGCTTGCGATCTCTCGAGCAGGGGCATGGTTCATCGGCACGTTCTCTGTTGCCTTGCGAGGAGAGGAGGTCCCATTGATCGAGTTGGCTGGAACCAACAACAGCCTGGTTAGGCTACACTTTGCAGTGCGCCCTCGCCCTCATTTCTTCTTCAAGATGTCTGGAGCTACAAAGAATGACCGAAATGAGGGAGCCTCTATCAACTTGCCGTGTGTAGACGAGACGGCTACGGGCCTGCGTCCAGCGTTGTGGGTCAAGCGATTGTGCACTCAAACGCTTGCCAGCGGAGTGACTACTGGTTTCTTGTTCAGTATGAGGAACGGAGACAGATCACCCTTGTCGGATTTTGACGAGATGTTTTATGGTCTGTTAGAGGAGGTGCAGGGTCCTCCTCACAATATTATTGACAAGGAGGTGGAAATTAGAGAGGAATACGGTATCTGGAGGACGCTTCGTCGCAGCGTCACGGCCCATGCCCTCAACCAGCAGGTGGACGATCTGCTGGTGAGGACTATCAATCGATGGAGGTCGGACAGTGCATCCTCCAGAGATATGGTGGAGGTGTACGCGGAATGGGAGGCGCTCCTCCCCACCATCTTGCGTTATTCATTGGCTCTCTAAGGAGCTCCTTGAGGTCGAGGAGCTTCTGTCACCATGGAGGGTCACGTGGGGGGTTTGGGGAGGTCAGGAGCTTGCTCCTGTCCTCCTCCTGGGGTTTTGTATTTGAGATTGGGGTTGTCAGACACATCCTTGAGTGCCACTGGGTTCAGCACCCGTGGCAGTCTCTTCCTCTGGAAGTTGGTCTGTGTTGGTCGACCCTGTTCCTTTTACTTCCCTATGAAGAGATACACTCTTAGAGGGTGTGGGCTCTGAAACCCCCAACATAGTGAATAACTAATGGTGTAAATAGGAACAGCTGTTACCAAGAAATATTATATGGTTTTGGAGGATCAGGTCGGTACCAGTGTGCATTCATCTGCATGCGCAAAATGAT
>JAVCKV010563209.1:0-10735 GCA_032274145.1 Herpochondria borealis | reverse complement strand
AGGTGCACTTAGAAACAACCTCTAAGGAGAAAAAGCAGCTTGGAGACTCCCGCCAAAAGCTTGCCATGGAGATGTGGAAGCTCGAAGAGTGTAAGCGAAAGTTCTCTATGGAGAAGAGAGAGGCCGTGGCATCTGCCACCAAGGCTCTGCGAAAAGCAAATGCTGTTCTGCAGCTTGAAAAGAAGGATTTGCATTCCCAACTTGAGAGTGCTATCTGCAAAGGAGAGTCCTATAAGAAGGAAACCGAGATTGCCAAGGCCCAAACGAAAGAGGCAGATGAAACCAAAAGGAGACTCATGGAAATGTTTGACCTTGCCGTGAGGAAACGCTCGGATGCAGCAGCTGCCTGTCAGCGTCCATTGCTTGGTGGCAAGCGTTGCAAATCAGATAAACCGCCACTACCCTTTCCAAATGGTGATATGCTGGTGAACGCAGTGACGAAGAGCCCAGCACGTTTGCACGACTTCTACTTCTTCTTGGTAAGTCTTTACGCGAAACACGGCCGACACAGCGAGGAAGAAATATCTGAGCAAATCTTTGAAAACGTTGTCGTCGAAACTGCGCTTGTTGCCCAAAAAGAAAGTTATGAGTTTGTAGCAGGAAAGAAGAAGACCATGCAGGCTTTTACCGAAAACGACTTCTTTGTTGAGTCTCCTCTTGCCAAGCTTTTTTGGCTTTCAACTATGCAAACCACGGTGGCAAGCGACAACTTCTCCTATTTCTACACTGTTGAGGGTTTGTGCGACAACGAGAGATGCAACAGCAACAAATGGATCCAGTGCAGCGCTTGAGGGCACTCAGCATCACGAGGACATGGAAGGCCTGCACGTCAATGACTTCCTTCAAGGCATGATCACTCTCTTGCTACAGTGCAAGTTCAGTGACCCACCATGCTACTTGTGGCCACCAGTTGGCGAGACAGTGTCGTACTCCAGTTCCTTGCATTCGCAACAGTTTGCCAAACCGTGCTTCGACAAGAGGGCTCGGTCTGGAGACACGGTTCGTGTCCTGTATCCAGGTCTCTACTTTGCGGATCCTTCTCCAAAAGCTGGCAAGGGAATCAGCCCCATCGTCAAGCCCGCAGTACTTTTGATCGAAAGGTCCAAAGGACGCGGTGACTCAGCATCCCAGACGATGTCTAAAGTCTTCTCTGGAAAAAAGACCGTGAGGGACTTGGCCTGGGAAGGCGTACGGGATAGCGGCGGCGAAGAAGGGGAAGAGGTGGATGTGTAAGTGTTGTTTCGCCGCCCCCTTTCTGAGAATAGTCGAGCTGTGATACTATCATCAAGTTCACTTTGGTAGCTCGATCTTTTTATTGAAACAAACTTGCTCTATTAGCCAACTTTGCTTGTACGGTGACAAACAGTTACGGCTGCTGCTCACTAACGTGCAACCATCGCCAGCCTTGTTCGGCATAGCGACAGTAGATTGCCGTCATCGCGTTTGACGTTGCCACCCGACTTGATCGTACGACAACCTTCATTAGAAGCATACGCTTGGTGCACCACCTGCCGCCATGGCAGCGGCCCCGCGTTTCCTTCTCTTGTCGACAAGTACGATCGCATGCTTGGGAGGGTGTGGGCACCGACATCGATTCTCTGCCTTGAGGCACTTTGGACACGATGGCAGAACCAGGCTCCAGCATGAACCCATAGTATTTGTATACTTAGTGGCAGCACCAATGAGAGGAGAGGGTTCGAATGATGTGCGACTATGACGAACTATCTGTCACCATCGTGGTTGAGTTGACATACCAATGTTCTGAGATCTTCAGAATTTCAATCGCGTATATGAAAATCAAAATGCTGAAACTGTGACTCCACATTCCTTCAGACTGTACTGGACACTGGCTTGTGCTACACAGTAGACCGCGGTCGCGGCCACCCAAAAAACTGACCACCACCATGGGAAAGCCAAGAGACGACGACGACGACAGCGGTGGCGACTCGAGTAGCGGGGAACGAAAGAAAGCTAGTCGAAAGGACGACAATGGTGAGGATCGTCGATCCAAGAAGAAGCGAAGAAAACGAAAGGAGGAAAGCGATAGCGAGGACGACAGTTCAGACGAGGAGGAGCGCCGTCGCCGCAAGCGAAGGAAGAAACACAAGCATCGCAAGAAGAAGAAGAAGTCGAAGAAGAAACGATCTCACAGGGAATCTTCCTCGTCGTCGTCGTCGGAAAGTGACGATGAACGTAAAGAGAAGAAGAAGGTGGTGAATCAGAGGCTTATGGAAAAACTCGCAGCGCGGGGTGAGACGTTGGAAGAGCGCGAACAACGCCGTGGTGAAAGAAGAGCTGCTCGAATCACCGAAAAGTTTGGATATACTCAAGATGAGAATCCGTTCAATGATCCAAATCTACACGAAACCTTCTCCTGGAAGAAGAGGGACGAATCCAAAGGGGGTAGCGCTTCTCGCCAAGCGAACAACCAAGCTCACATTTTTGGTGAGATTGAGAAAGTGCGGAAGCGCAGACAGGATCGGGAGCTTCAGTTTGAAGAAATGGAACGAATCAGAGCTGAAGAATCTCGTATGAAAGAGCTAGAGAACTACGATGAATGGGCGCGAAAAGAGGAGGAGTTTCACTTGAACCAACAACGCCAGCGATCGGCTATTCGGCTAGTGGAGGGACGAGAGAAACCAGTCGATGTGTTGGCAAAGAATCTGCTCATGTTTGGTTTGACGGATGAAGATAGGGAGAATGAGGCTGCCGTCAAGTACAAGGAGCGCTACAACGCTCTAAATGAGCTGGAAACCCTGGAAGCCGAGCTTGAAAAGCCACAAGATGTACTCAAGGTTCTCAAGCTGGAAGAACTCGAGGAACTCTCGACAGATATTACAATTTTTCGTAGGCTGGAGTCAGAGGGTGGGTCGTCTGATCGAGACAGTACTGTTCTTCGATACTGGGACAACCTGCAGTTGGTTGTGCAAGATGAGATTCAGTTCCTGAAAGACGGCGGAGAGAAAGGACCTCAAGCATCTGCTATCAAGGATATTCGCAAACTCTTTACTGGACAATCCGAAGCTGAACTCAAAACTATGAAGACCGATGTTGCTGATCGCATTCGAAAATCTGCTCACGCGGCCGCTTTTGACGCAACTCCTGGTGGTCAAGCTGATACGGAGTATTGGAAAACGGTTCTTGCGCAGCTTGAAGTGCATATGTCGAAGACTGAGTTGTCTGAGCTACACAACAAGATGCTTGTGCGCCAGTTGGAGAAACTGGAACACAAGAAGACTGAACTCGAAGCTGCTGAAGCCCGTGGAGATGATGAGGAAGATGAAGAACAAGACAAAGTTGGGGACAAACCTGTCATTCCAACGAACGTTGATGAGAACTTTGGCAACCTGGAAGAAGAACTTGGACTTACAGACGAGATCAATGTCTCCAAGGACAACTACAGCTGGCAAGACCGGTTCCGTCCACGTAAGCCACGATACTTTCACCGCGTCAAATCAGGCTATGACTGGAACGCATACAATAAAACACACTACGATCAAGACAACCCTCCACCAAAGATTGTCCAAGGATATCGCTTCAGTGTATTCTACCCTGATCTCATTGACAAGACAAAGACTCCTCAATATAAACTGGAGGCCGCTGACAGTTCAGAGTATTGCATCATTCGATTTTCTGCTGGACCTCCGTACGAAGATATTGCTTTCAAGATCATCAATCGAGAGTGGAATAGATCCAGAAAGCATGGCTTTCGTTCTACATTCGAACGTGGGGTGTTGACACTGTATTTCAACTTTGCAACCCATTGGTATCGTCGTTAGATTGGGAACTCAATTTTTAAAGTAGCAGCTATTCTAAGAACGTTGAAGCCGCTAGAATGGCAGCACCAAAGCTAGCTTCTGTGTTCTCGGCTCTTTCTACCGAAATATCATCATCATTGAACGCGGAGGCAAGTTTGCGTTGGCGCATCTTTGTCCACATGTCATTCTTCGAACCTCCACCACAAGTCATGACATTCACAGGCTGACGAGGTGAAGCCCCTAGTTCACCTAGTACTTCAAAACCATCTCTCTCAACATGACTAATACCCTGAAGAATTCCATGCAGGAACTCTCCTCTAGACTTGGGAACTGGATCCAGAAGAGGTTCTTTCTCACTATCAGCAACTGGAAAGCGTTCTCCTTTCTTCGTCAGAGGATAATATGTAAGATCACTGTCACTCATTGGGTCGATTTTCTTGCTCAACTGGATAAGCTCGTCGTCAGAGAAGTCTTGCTGACGTAGTACAGCGCAACCAACATTGCTTGCACCACCAATCAACCACGTTTCACCTCCTTCTCCTCCAGGGAATCGATGGCTATAGACGCCCCGAGATGCGTCTTCTACATAGGCACTGCTGAGCTGTTTGATTGCCAAGGTGCTACCAAGAGACACAACGGCTGTTCCCATTGGCGCTCGAGTTCCTCCGACAGCTGCGAAGAATGCAGCGTTCGAATCCGTAGTTCCACCAACAAGAGCCGTGTCTTTCTTCAATCCAAATTTGTCAGCCACGCGTTGACTGATGACTCCTAGCGGTTCTCCTGGAGAGACAATTTTGGAGGGGATGACATTCGTCGCTGCACCAGTTGATTTCAGACAGTCTTCGACCCAGCTGGGCCACTCTAGATTCCGCACGTCATAACCGCACTTCAAGCAATTGTGCCAATCGCTACAAACGGCTGGTCTTGGCTTGTCCTTCTCACGCATGAGCTTCATAATGATATAGTCAGCCTGGTGACAAAGCGCTTCTCCTTCATCAAAACGCTTCTCAGCGCCCCACGTCAAGAGTTTGGCAAAGGAAGATGTCTTGGCTCGCGCGGTGTGCTGCGGAGGAGCAAACTTGTCTAGTAGTTTCAGAGCTTGCTCTCCATATGGTGCAACCGTGGTCACGTCAAAGTCGTACATGCGGGGTGATCTCGTCATTTCCCCTTGCTCGTCCACCATGAGACAGCTAGCAGAGGTACCAGAGACGCAGATGGATTTGACTGCCTCCAATGATCCTCCCATACTATCTTTGGCTTGGCCGAGCAGATTGTAGATAGCATCTTCCCACGCATTTGCGTCATCGTAGGCCTTCCATCGAATCGACTCTGAAAAGATCTCCTTCGTGTCGGCGTCGATTACGGAGACTCGTGCCCCTGAGGTGCCAAGGTCAAAGCCAACAAAACATGGACCTGCAAGAGCGTGTCCCGTAGACATCAAGGAGGCCTGGAGCAGTAAGAGAAGTGGTCCTCTCAGCACGCTTCGATCTGTGGGTCTTGTCATGGTCAATTTGTTGTGAGAAAGATGCCAATCTCCAAATCGGATACGTATGTTGAATCTTGGTTGAATGCGAGTCTGTGTGGGTGGTGTGGCGTGTCCAATGAATGAGCTGCAATGTGTCTACTGCACTACCTGCAATCACGATACTGTATCTTCGAATCTGGCAATCTATGTTGAAAGTATTCTCATTATATTCTTTCCATTTGGAGGCAAATCTAGACTTAGTTTTGTGGGAGCCGCGCAGGTATCCCACAGGTATGATTATCTGTACTTGAAATGTAGAGCGGGGAGAACAGATTTCTAACGCGCTCCAAGGTTTTGCCTTCCACCGTCGATCGCGATGCACTCCCCAGTGATGAATTTGGCTTTATCCGAAACCAAGAATGCAAGGAGTTCACCCACTTCTTCTGGTTGACCGATTCTCCCCAAACTCGCCGCGAGAGGGTGCGTGACTTCGATACTGCGTTTCAAAAACCCTGCGTAGGCTTCGTCGCTCATACCTCCAGCTTTCTGGAGGTTAGTTTCAATAACTCCAGGGTTGACACCGTTGACTCTGATTCCATCCTTTGCCAGATCAACCGACGCACAGCGCGTCATTTGGTCCACGGCTGCCTTGGCCATGCAGTAGGTGACGCAACCCGCAAACGACTGCTTTCCATTGACAGAACTGACGGTGACGACAGATGCATTATCGCTTTTCTTGAGATGAGGGATGGCGTGCATGAGGATTTCAAAGGGAGCTTGGGTGTTGGTAATCATGTTGAATTGATAGTTGTTCATGTCGACGGAACCCATTGCGCCCCCCGCCAAGACGCCCGCGTTGTTGACTACTGTACTCAATCCACCAAGAATAGCAACAGCTTCGGTAACAATACGTTCACACTCGCCTGCTTTGGTCAAGTCAGCAACTACGTAGCCTGTGATGGTTCCTTTCTCTTTCATCTCCTTGAGCGATTCTTCGTTGCGACCAGTGCCAATAACTGATGCTCCGCCTTTCGACAGAATGCCACATGTCGCTTTTCCGATGCCCGAAGAAGCACCGGTTACAACACACTGGAGGAGCAGCACGTAGTTAGAGGGGGGCTATAACGTGATCTGCAGCTTAGTTCATTCACAGTTGGTCTTCTCTTACCTTCAAATCACTCAACGACATCGTAAGATTCTTTTTGGAAATTGAAAGAGGAAAAGTGGACCTAACGAGCACGAGTACCGGTATACAGTGATCCGCCAAGGTTTCGAGCGCAAGATCTATGTTATGGTGCCGAAGCAAAGAACAAGATAAGATCTAGGGCCCAACACCTTGGCGTTCCGGTACGCGACAAAGCACAGTACGCGACAAAGCACAAGATCTATGATAGTTCTTCTCTGCTGCTACAGGACAGAACAACATAGATCTAGCGACCCTGACATTCCGATACTACTGCACGCGACAAGCACAAGATGTATGATGGTAGTCCTGCTCTGCTGCCGAAGCAAAGCACTGGAGCACGTATGTCGCATATATGCCGCTCCTGTATTCGACATACACTCTTTGTGATTGCTCTGATCGTGATAGCGCGGCGTCATTTTGCGTAGTGTGGAGGCGAGACCGGCGTGCTTCCGGGGATAAACAATGAGATGCCACAATATCCTGGGTCATTGCACCAGCATTCCACGACAGGAGTTGCAGAAAAGTGAAGATGAAGCCAACCCAAAGCCCAGCCTGTAGATCCTGGGCTCGCTTCGCTGCGACATATAGTTGCAGAAAAGTGAAGATGAAGCCAACCCATAAATCATCCTCTAGATCCTGGGCTCGCTTCGCCGCGACATATAGTCGGATAAGTGTCACCAGAATACTTCTGCACAGCACCGAACGTGATCATTGCCCGTTGAGATCGGGTATCACCTCCCACCAAGCTGTCAGGGTCATGCCTTGCTTTATAATCACTGTGAACAAAGAAGTTGTCTGTCCGACTATGGTTGGTGTCGTTAGCCGACTCACTCGTGTGGAGCGAGATCAGCGTGTTTCCTAGGTATTGTACAAAGCGCTCTGGGTTCGCCCACCAGATGCACAGTTTCAAGGGTAGATGGGAAGACTGACTCGACTGACTTCAGGCTGACTCACTCTCTGCTTGGAGAATGAAGACGGGGCGTGTCCGAGCATGATCAGAAGTCACTCAAATCTTCGCACCCTGCGACATCTTCTTTCTGTCGCTCTCATTATTTCGGATGTCTCGAATCGAACACATTCACGCATGATAAATAGCACATTCACAAAATGCGTCAGTCTTGATGATACTTGCTGCTTTGGGACACCTTTCCAAGATTTGGCGGGCGCTAACGAACCCTCAAGTTCAAGAAGATGAGACTCTTGTCCCGCCGAAAAGACCGCCCAGACTTCCCGTAGACGCGACAATATTTAAATAATCGAAGGTGGCAATGGAAGAATGTCCGACCATTCTACTCATAAAAATCACTTGAACTACATAAGTATCGGTGGCAAAACTCAGCTCGACAACTTTTACTCTGAACGTTCTTTGTGTCGACTAGGAGTATAAGGTTGGTACACCATGTGTGCTCCTACTACGACAGAACGAAGCAATAATGAATCCCAATTTCTGGCTAGGAAATCAGATACCAAAGAAGTGACCTGGTGGGTTCCGCCTCGTTCATTGGCCAGAGCATTGTTCTGGGTACCAAAGGCGGTGCACTATTCTGTTCTCATCACCCCCTTCTTGATTATCTTCAGCCTGAAGTATTTCTTCGGTTTACATGCTACCGTGTTTTGTTGCGCTGGAGCAGCCATTCACCTGTATACCAGCATCCTGTCTCCAGTCTACTTTACTCTGAGAGTCACCAAGGATGACACGACCAAGAACAAGAAGACCAAGGATTCCAAGAAACGCATTGCAGTGATTGGAGCTGGTCCATCAGGACTCGCGACAGCTAAATAACTTCTGGAACACGGCCATACAGTGCAGTGCTTTGACCGAACAGCTAAGGTTGGTGGCATCTTTGCGAACAAATTTTGGCATGCTGGCCAACTCACGAGCTCTCCGTACGTGACTTGTTTCTCAGACTTTGAACCCGAACGCGACCCCAAGACTGGTGGGATGAAGTGCCGACACTGGTTCAAGGAAGAATATTGTAGCTATCTGGAGAAGTATGCGAAGCATTTCGGGGTTACCCCTCACCTTTTTCTCAAAAAAAGGTAATCAAGGTGACGCAGTTACTTGGTAGTGGGATGAGGAAGCCAGTCTTTTACTTGGAGATTGAAAATGCAAAGACCGGAGTTACTGAAGAGGTTGGACCTTTTGATCATGTTGCAGTTTGTTCGGGTAACTTTGATGGCAAAAAATTCATTCCATGTATCCATGGCGTACGTCTTCTTTCGGGGTCTCACGTTGAGACACTGTGTGTCGCAAAATAGTCTTCAGAATATCCACTCACAATCATGCTGCTTGCTTACCACAGCTAGACAAGTTTGTCGGAAAAGTGATTCATTCTGCCGATTTCAAAGATATGTCAACCTTCAAGTCCGTCCAAGGCAAGCGCATTGTCACTGTGGGTCTCGGAGAGTCCATGGCTGATCTTATTGGCGCCATGTGTGACCTCCCAACACCACCCTCCGCATGCTCTGTATCGGTGCGCAACGGTGCCTTTACCATTCCAAGGGTCAATCCACTGACCAACACAAACAACGATTACGACACGACGCGATTGCGCTACGCGTTGCCGAAAGCGATTCACAACGCATCCATTGTGGTTTGCAGCTACTTGTCAGCTCTTTTCTCGTGGGAGCCTCCATCCTCCTCCAGTAGTGCTCGCTTTAAATTGTTTCGCCGCATTCCTGGTGCCGCCCCAGCTTATCGACCAGCTTCCAAATCAGGTGCATGGGTACCACATGCCGCCAGCGGAAAAGTTGCTTTGAAGCCTGGTGTCACTAGGATCGTTGGACGAGATGTGCATTTTGCAGATGGCACTCTCATGGAAGATGTTGATGTCGTTGCCTTTGGCACTGGATTCGAGAAGCGTGACTTTCCCTTTTTTACCGATACCTCCTTTGGCCCTGGTCGTGACAAACGCGCCAGTGATCCTACGGAACTGTTTCTTCGCAGACCCGCATCACGGGTCTTCGCTCGCTTTCATTGGTATCGGAATCCATCCGCTTGCCGGGAGCATTCCAACTATTGCGGAGATGTAAGCGTGACTATTTGCAAAGGTTGTCAGCGAGGAGCTCGAATTGCCTCCCACAGAGAAAATGGTGCAGCTAGCCTGCAAGCAAGCAGCCGCAGATAAGAAAGCGAGTGCAAAATACAACGACGTGTGGAAGGGTACGGTGAACTGGATCCCCTACATGGATTCGTTGGCGAAGGAAGTTGGCTGCCTTCCTCGATTGAGCTGGATGGTATCGCAGCCACGACTGGCCCTCAAGTTGTTGATTGGGCCCATGCCAGCCTTCCACTATCAATTGACTGGTCCTGCGGCAAAGAGGGCGCAGGCTGAAGACGTGATTCACCACTTGCCGATTGGCTCGCGGAGTGTCGATGTCGTGTTCTATGCCGCCCTTCACACGGCAGTAGCCTTGTTGAGTTGGCCCTCGTCTCTGGCTAGATTGGTGTCACCAGGACTCCTCTCGACCCCTTTGAAGGCTCGTCGTCCTATGCTTGTCAAAGACCCTCATGCAGAAAACAAGCTGAGAACTGACCCGACGCTGCTCTCAGTAAGTACAAGGCCCTCTATGGCAAAGCAATCAGGTTCAAGTCCGCTGGAGGAAAGACTACCGTTGCGCTGCTCAAACAAGATTTGGCTAACAAGGCCCTTGAGACGAGGGAACTCAGCTTCGATGAAGCATCATATCAGTCCAAAGTTCGGTTTGGTTTGAAGGCAGTCGTCAAGGATAGAGCCGAGGCATAGGGCCAGAACTTGGCCGGAAGATCTGCACCACGCAGCATCGTACGTAGTGCATCACCAATAGTTCTGTGGGGTCTCTCCACAGGTCCATTCTGATTCAAATGTCCAGGCGCAGTGTGCTGGATATCATACCCCGCACTTTCGAATAGGTCAAGCAGGTCTTTCATTCTCCGAGGGCACCACCACGATCAAATCGATCATACTTGTCCTTGACATCAGATGCAGGATTATACTTCGCTAACCACGCGTTGAGGTATTCAATAGGTGGTGCTTTACTGACAAAGCAATCACCATGAAGGGTACCTGTTGCATGATCTGCAATAAGACAGTAGCAGGTTTCACCATTCATGCCTTGTAGACGTTGAACGCGTTCAGAGTCTGCACTACTCTTTTGAACAATGAATCCAAAGTCAATCGATAGACCTTGATAGGGGAGTGTAGCAGTTCGAGTAGGGTTGTCTGGATTAAGCGAAGAGCGATGGAGCTTATGTTCCAGGCAAATAGGACAGGTCTCAAGTTCATTACGATCTGGGAGCTTGGGAAATCCACGCACGCAGTGATGTAATGTGGATACGCGGCGCGC
>JAVCKV010563198.1:0-10736 GCA_032274145.1 Herpochondria borealis | reverse complement strand
GCGCGTACACAGTGCTTTCACTTCTTGGCATTTGGTGTTGTTCCTTTCACCTTCACCACAACGACAACAGACAAGGGCAGCACCTTCTTCATAGTCTATTCAAACCACTGGCGAGGCCACTGCATCTGAGGAAAGGTTGAAGATGAATTGTGGTGAGCAGAAGACGTGCGTCCGCGCTGAAATTCCTCTGAAGAAACGACCGAAGAGAGATCATGCTTCCATCGTCACTGCGAGTGTTCCTCCTCAGTCAGCAGACAACGCGTATTTCCACACCCAACAGCGAGCTTTTGGGGAAACGACGTTACGATCTAAGATCGAGACAGCTCAGCAAGTTCGTCACTCCATAGATTCTTCCAAGATCAGAGATCCGCGCTCTGTCGTCTCGACAACTCCTTCGGTGTCTGGCGGAACCACCAATAGAAGTTGGACGCCGCTACCGCTATATGAAGCTGGATGGGGCTCAGCTGAGCAAAGCAACCAAAATCTGCTTGCTTGCAAACCAATGCCAACATTTGAGCAAAATCTGCCTTCTTGCGCACCCTTACCAATGCTGACCAACAACAGTGGTTTGGGAGCCTTTCCTGCACCTCCAAATCTTGAATCACGTCCAAGTGGCAAGTTCTTCCCTTTGATGGCGCAACCTATGATCACGTCTCCTACTCCAACGCCGTTCCGCTACTCACATGGGACAAGCGGAGGGGCTGTTCAAAGCCAAATCACCAACAGTACACCGCTTGAACAGAAGCCCTTCCATCCAACCATATTTTCCGTCGATAGCGCCCTTTCCGATCCTTGGCATCATTTGTCTGGGACGAAACCAACACTTGCGGCTTTCCAATCCGAGATCAATCCCCTTCTTACATTGGCCGCAGAGCTCCTTGAACCTACCCCAATTGCAAGCGCCGTCGAGCAGCATTCTGCCAAGAAAACGAAACCCACGACTCCAGCGAGCGGTGGTCCCAGCAGGCGCACACGTTCCATGGTCATTTCTCGTGACCGCAAGAGCACTGATGCGGTTGACTACAGCAAGAAGCCAACAGATGTCAAGGCGAAGAAGGAATCCTCGTTGAAAGCGAAGGGAGGGGACTTGATTCCTCGTGCAGCCTCCAAGACTCCTCCTCAGTTCGACGGTTTGGACGATGCTGAAATCGATGAGATTTTGTGCACCTGCACGCGTACAAACTGTCTCAAACTTTACTGCATGTGCTTCCAAAGAGGAATTCTATGCGATAAGGCTATTTGCAAGTGCATGGGCTGCAAGAATACATTGGAGGAATCTGACGTGGATGGAGCGCGCACCCGGGCAGTGGAATCCATTACCAGTCGTCGTCCTGATGCCTTTGGAAAACGTGTCAAGGTGGTCGGCCTCGGGTGTCATTGCAAGCGAAACCGATGCTTGAAGAAGTATTGCTCGTGTTTCGCGGGAGGGGTAGTCTGCGACGATAACAAATGTTCTTGTTTCAATTGCCAGAACACGTATGTTGCCGTGGAGGAAGAAGCAACTCAGGAAAAAGTAGAGGAAGAATACGTCTACTCGACTGTTCATCAGTTTACTGGTGTTTGATTTTACCCCGCGGGAGGCACAAAATGTACGGAGATCGCGTGCACCTACATTCAGTCACTATAAGGAACGGAACCCACCTATAGCCATTGCAACCTGGTACGGGAGACGGACAATAACTAGCCTGATTGATACCTTGGACTTCGGTACTATGCTGCAACATTAGGATGGGATACGGACAGCTTGCTTGTTAGTTTTGTTGTATCTTCGGTGTGCGGGTCGCCGGTGGGAGTGACTGACTCGACTGGGGTGTCATTTTTCGATCCCCTGCTTGCGTCATCATTGTCCAAGACGCACCAATCAGAAGCCACGAAGTAGTGATGTCAGCCAGCTTTCTCACAACTCCCACATTGCCTTGCGGAACAACCAGCCGGACCAAGCTCATTGTGACACCATGAACTACCTCGTCCATCTACTGCTCGCATCTCTTCTCGTTCATGGAGTCAGTAGCTTTGCTGCGTCAACCCTAGTGAAACCAGTGGAAAGTAGTTTGCGATCTCCGTTGGCTGGCGCGACAATTACGACGGACGAAGGAGGAGAAGATGAAGATATGTTGATCGACTACTCCACTTCACCTCCAGGGGGGCGAGCCTTGGAGGTTGCTGGTATTCTAGGAGGCAGAATACTCAGTCCACTGACTGCGTCTCTTTTGCAGGAGGGCTTTCCGTCCGACTGGGAAACCTTTTGGGCTCAGGGAAGTCCCATGACGAATGGTCAACGAATTGCTGCTGCAGCAGAACAGTTGGGACCGACCTATGTCAAGTTTTGTCAAGCGCTAGCATCAAGACCTGATGTTATTCCTGTGAGTCTGGCGAGCGCGTTGGAAGTATTGCAAGATGATATGAAACCTTTCAGCACCGACACGGCGCGAAGCATCATCCGATCAGAACTTGAATCTCTGATGAAGAAAGAAGAGCTCGAATCCTTTCTCGAAAGTCTGGGTGAAGAACCAGTAGCAGCAGCAAGTATTGGGCAAGTCTACAAGGGTGATTTGCCTGGATATGGTCAAGTTGCAGTTAAGGTGAAACGTCGAGGTATTCGGGAGATGGTAGAGCGTGATGAATCGTTGTTGACGACCGTAGCAAGCTCGTTGGAATCAATTCCAGCGTTCCCTTCCGTGAGCAATGGGGGCACCAATCGACTAATTGCAACAGAATTGGTGGAAGCCGTCGAGGAATTCTTCTCGCGTATCTTTGAAGAGCTTGACTACCGCAACGAGGCAAAGAACTGTGCTGATTTTGGAAAGCTGTACGCTGCCGACGGCGAGTCCACTGTCCAAGTTGTTGTACCTGAGATTATTCAACAACTTTGTACTGACAACGTCCTGGTGATGGAGTGGTTAGAGGGAACGAAGCTAACGGATGTTGACGAGGGCGATGCCTCAACGCTCAAGGAGAATATAGGCATCATTTCGATTGGTATCGAATGTACACTCAGTCAGTTGTTGGACACGGGGGTAAGTGACGAAATCTGGCTGTGACTGCATTTTAAAGGTGCTCACTCATGTTCGATATGGATCCTGTTATTGTTCGTTCTTTCAGCGTTTACATGGTAAGTTGCTTTGAGCTGTTCAACAGTTGGAAATTCAAAAACCGATCTGACAACCATGCCTCCAGCTGATCCCCATGCCGGAAACCTGATCAAAGTCAAGACACCCGAAGGCTGCCAACTTGGATATCTTGATTTCGGTCTAGTCTCTTATGTTCCTGCGCAAGTTCGTGACGCCCTTGTATGTGCGGTGTGCTACCTGGTGTTTGCCAAGGACGTTGACGCTGTCGCCAGCTTGTTCGGAGAGCTTCGATTGTTGCCAGAAGAAATCATGAATGACCCAGTAGATCGTGCTGCCTTGACGGCTGCGATGGAAGTGACGTTGGACGAAGCGCTTGTATATGAAAGCCGCGATGGCGATGATTCAACTCAAATCCCCACACTCAAATTCGATAAGCTTCTGGATGCCCTTAGTCGACTCGTGCCAAGGTTTCGCTTCCAGCTTCCTCCCTACTTCATTAACAATGCTCGTGCCTTGAGCACACTTGAGGGAATTGCAAGAACGCTTGACCCGTCGTTTAATGTGTTTCAGGTGATGTACCCCTTTGCACTCAACAGGCTCCTGACGAACCCAACCAAATCGGCAGTCGTTGATAAAACACTTCAGGTGAGTTTGGCCGTATTTTCAAATGGATCGTCATCGAGTCGCAAATAAGTTTCTTACCCTACCTTTCCCCTTTCCAAGAACCTCATTCGGGACCCTCTCACAAGAAGAGTCGATGCTCACAAGCTACGTCAAATACTCGAGGATTCTGCTCTCATTACCGGATACAGCCGAGCGAGAGTCCTTTACGATGTCTTGAAAACGAGCGGTGGACGAAAACTGGCAAGAGGAGTCATCAAAGAAAAAGTGCTGCGGAACCCGTTCTCGAGGGAGCGAACAGTGGAACTCATGCCATCATCCACGAGCATTTCGGTATCGAGATTTCTCAGACTGTAAACAGCAATAACAAGTATCTATTATATTACACACTTTGCTTGGATTGCTTTAGATACAACAGTTAGCATGTTGACCTGAACCACTCAACATGTGGTGTCTTGAGGGTGATTGGTGGCTGGCAAGAGTGCTCGCTAGAAACCCAACTTCGGAATGACACAACTCAATCAACGAGTTTCTTGTACTCATTCGCGACACCAAGCTCCTTTGCAACGCCAGCTACTACAGCATCACTAACAATCTCCTCATCCAGGCAAATCGCAACACGTAGCTTCAGCCGCTTAGCATACGCAGCAGGAACACTCTTTGTCGCCATAAACACCGATGCGTCGAAACTAGAATCAGTTGACTCACAGTCGAAGCTTTCTTTCACCATGTATGCCAAATCTTTGTCCGTTAGTTTGACACCTTCACACGTGCTGTAGAGCCAGAATACGTAGCTCAAGACAGTTCCGAGCTCTTGGAGCATGCGTCCTGCTTCATCCGAACATCTCCTAATCGCGCGCTTCGATGGACCTTTTCCGTTTTGATGGATCATGTCGTTGTCCAAGAGCTTCAAGTGACCGAACCGGACCCACGCACCCACAACGTTCTTGACTACAGCCTTGACGGCATGGCGGATACCATCGGGATGACTCCGCATGGCTTTGGCAAAACGTCCTTCTCTGCACGCCTCAACATCGACCTCCTGTGAACCGACTTGTTCGTGGAGTTCAGCATGCAAAAGCATCGAGAGAAACCGCGCGCCACAACTGCCTAAATGAAAGGACTCAATCATTCTTTTCCAAGCATCAACGGCCCTGCTACTCTCATCGCCTTCAAAAGTGTATTGTGGCTGCACAATGTTCTCGAGCGTTTCGTTCAAGGTGGCCCAATCAGCTGGACAAAACGCAGCCATGAAGCTCTCTCTGCCGTCACTTGATTCGCTCAACTTTTCAAGGTAACTCATTGCACACTCAACACGATGTTGATCAGGGAAGTGAGTTTGATCACTATAGGGGCCCTTGCAGATCAATTCTCGAATGCTACGACCAAGGGTGACATTTGGTCCTTGCTTGAGGGCTGTTGCCATCGTAATGAGCATCGAGCTTCCAATGGTTGGGTCTGTGGAGTTCAGAGCCCTGAGAAAATCCTTGGCGACAGAGAGATTCATTTCCTTCAAGCCGGCGGTGCTCGCTTTCGGTTCGGGCTTTTCGTCGACCTTCTTGGAAATGTCCCACTCCTCCGCTCGAAACTCCACCTTCTTCCTGCTGGCAACTTTCTTCTTTTGCTTCGGCTTGCCTGAGATTTTCTTCTCGCCTGTCTTATTCGTTTCCACAGGGGCGATCTCTAGATCTGGCCACGTTTTGATTTCATTGTAGCGAGAAAGAAGAGATTCAAATGCATACCGCGTAAAGTCGGGGTAGTCCATCTTCGCTGTTTTTCTTCCGCCTTGGCCATACCGAATCACGAGCACTGTGCCACCTGCACTGTCTTCTTCGATGCTGGTGACCTTCCCGATCACGGCTTTTGGAGGTGGTACCTTCTTCTTGGTTTTGGTTTGAGTTCTTGCCACGAAATCATCATTCACAGGGAAATCCTTGAGCCATGGGCATTCATCGCCCTTCTCAACCAGGGAAATCTTGTGTTGACCTATAGGCACGCTGGCTTCCAAGTCTCCATCCTCGTAGGCGATTGTGCACGTGTTGGTAGTGCTGTCGATGGCAGCTACACGCCCACGGAACCATTTATCGTTCTCAGTGCCATTTTGGTAATGTGCATCGACCAAATCGCCTAGTGACAGGGACTTTGGATTGCAATCAAAGGTCAGCTTCTTGGTCAGTCCCCCCTCCTCGGATGGAATCAAAGCATAGAGCAAACCGTCACCTGATCGTTCAAGCATTTGCACATCCTTATCTGGAAAGGAATATGTTGCACGGGATTTGTCCTTGAATTCCACTTCGAGATTGTATGCAGGCTCCACGCTTCTCCTCTTGGGCGTCACCTTCACCACCGTTGCCGGCCACCAGGACGGACGCTCCACGCCAAATGTATCCTTGCTTTCAAAGAGGACACAGCATTCATCGCCCTTTTTCGGCACCAGCGGCTCGACTTTCAATGGAGCAACATCGTCCACAACTTCTTCATCGGTTGTCTCTTCAAACGACACAGCAGGAGCAGCAATCGTTGGTGCTGTCGTCGGCGTGCTTTCAAGGTTCTCCTCCTCTCTCTTGACAGATACTTTGTTAATATTTCGTCGAGAGACGCGACGTTTCTTCGTTGGACTTTCCGAAACATTGGTCTCTTGGGGCGGCACCTTTTGTTTCAATACTCTCGAAGACTTCTTTTGGGGCTCCTTGTCTGGTCGAGCGCGCTTCTTCGTTGGACTTTCCGAAACATTGGTCTCTTGGGGCGGTGATTTGGGTGCCGATGCTTTCGGATCTTGGGGCTCCTCATTTTCCGCTTGCGGAGAATCGTGCATTGGCGACTCATTCGATGAGGAGGACATTAGCGTTTCCTGTGAATCCGCTGACGATGGACGTGAATCGTATCGTTTGGTTTTCATCGAGCCTAGCGAGTCTCGCGATGCTTTGGGCATGCCTTCCGCAACAGTAGGTAGAGGTAAAGGTTCAGCCTTGACTACTCGCTTCTTGCTTGTAGCACTTGCCGTGTCGTCCACCAAATCGACAGTCTCATCAGATCGAGCCGCAGCAGATTCAGCGACCGGTCTCCTCCCCGTCCCCTTTGGCACCAAACAGTCGACAACTCGAAAGACATGTTTGGGTTCGCCCACACCACCTTCTCGCACGCAACCGTCAATCTCCAACACATCTCCCGCCTTCAAATTGAATCTTTTCTCCTGCGGTATTCTCTTGGGTTCTGATGCCATCGTCTTCAATAAGGGATTGTAGTGCATCACGGATACTAGATTGGTCACTTTGAGCTGCTTCATGATCAACGGCCTGACTTGTACCACCACAAGCTGTTTGCGAGACACTCCGCTGCCAGCACCGCCGTGGATCCCAAGATTGATCTTCTTGTTATTTTTCGAGGGCGTCGGCTTAGCCTTGGTGATCGATCTCCCAATCACGCCGCCTTTTTTCAACAAAAAGACGCCTGCATCTCCTGCTCGAACAGACAGTTTCCTGGGTGGTCTCTGTGTCGCACTCGATATTCTCACCAAAGCGGTATGGGTTTCCATGTTGTTGCTGTCCGAAACCAATGGAGATGCTGCAGTGCCTTCGCTCAAACGCAGCGGCTGTGCACCGTTTTGGGAGTTCTCATTTAGGATACTACTCTTTCGTTTCTTCTTGTTCGGTGACGGCGAGAAGTACTTGGTAAGAGGCTTTGCGCCTCTCGCTGCTACCGCGAGTTTCTGCTTGGACGACGGAGATCTCGCCATGGTTGCATTGCGGCTGTTGGGGGGAGAGTTTTCCTTGTTGTTGTTGGCGAACATGGCTTCGTCGTGTTACGGCAACAAAACAATTAATTTCTTATTCAAAATTTCGTATGAATAGGAATTTTAATTTTCGTATTCGTTTGGGATGGAGCTTTTTCCGTTGAGGTTTTCGCTAAAACGAAGCGTGTCGTGCTTGTGATAACTCCAGAAAACGATGCAATGATCGACAAGACGAATTGACTTCCTGAAGCTTACGATAGTGAAGAGAGTGCAAGCTGTTGAGAGTGCTGATGTGTCACTTTCTTTTTTAAAGGGTGTGAAGCAAAAGAGTGAGACGATCGATGTGAGTTTTGAGTTTGAATTGTTGCGCGCCTGTTCTCCTCCAGTACACGCTGTAGAATTTTACAGCACAATTTTGGCGCACGGCACTCCCTTGGACAGAGGACGCTCTGAAGTCCGACAACCAGGCAATGATCATGGCAATGATGAACAGCTTGATTAACCCAAGCGTCGGAAACTGCGTCACACCCAACGGAAGAGACGGAGAAGACTGGGTAGGAACATGTTACATAATGCAATCAATGTGAACTGTCCATGAATGAATAGCTATCAAACCGGTTTTAAAATACTCTCTTCTATGCATGGCGTGCTCATTCCATGCTGCGGTTCAATGCATGCGACCCCCAGTATGCTCTTGCCACAATTGCCGTTTGGAGGCTCCAATATTTGACAGCCATGTCAGCACCCTCAACTACGCTGCTTTTAGCACGAGTAGAGTTAGTCTGCTTTTGGCATTCTTCTTCTAACATAACCTGAGACGATGAGCACCAGTAGTCGACAAGAGCACCTAAGACGATGAGTGTTAGCAGTCGAAAAGATGAGATAGATGCTTGGGAAGAAGTCGCCAGTAATAATCCTGGTATTCGTACATGTAAAGGCTGGCACAACAGACCGTCAAATTCAAAGGTGTACTAAGTGCCCGTCTGTACGTCCGTCAGCTGTATTTTTACCTCAAGAGTTCCAAACATAGACCGCGAGTCGTGTCTCTATTGACAGAACAGGCTCACAAGGAGCGATTAGACTAGCTTGTCGGAACTTCTCAGAACTTGGACTGGGTGGAGTCGAATCAAGTCGAGTCGTGCCTTGTTGGTAGAACATAGGTCTCCCTTTGTGATCTCATTATCTTTTATCAGGTTCACATTATTTACAATCAAGCACAAAACTTCGAGTACTACATTACACCACGATGGTTCACGGAGGAGGTCACCATGATGATGCTGGAGCAAGTCACCATCACCACACGACACCGGAAACAAATCATCAACATAATCACCACCATTCCTCCTCGCACCACCACAATGCTTCGCAAAACACGGACCACCACCACCACCACCACCACCATAAGACCAAACACCAACACCACCACCATACTAAGAAGCACCACCACAATGGTTCGCAAAACAAGGAGCATCACCACCACCATAAGACCAAGCATCACTCCTGGATGCCTCGGTTCTCACAAGACGATAGCCCTACAGAAGATGCGCAAGCTAATGAACAAACCGGCCTCCTCTTCCAGTGGTTATCATACAACAACGAGGAGGACACTAACAGGCGAAGAAACAACGGCACTAAAAGAAGCACAACGCCTGATGAAGGAGACGGCTCCGGGCTAGTCTGCGTTGTCATCGTCCTTGGGCTCATTCTCCTCGGTCTTGTCATGTTGGCGTAGACGACGCTTTTGTGGGCCGAACTTACTGTGACTTCTCTCCCCTGCCCAAGAAACCAAGCCATATCTCTAATGATTAGAAACACGATCACACGTTGGTTCACTATCATGTCTTGTAGGTAATTTGCATAGCATCACCTTGTAAAGTCTCCCGAGGAATAGATATCTCCTTGAAATCACCCCCACCCACATGAATCGTGCTCAACGGACATATCGTTGTAGGCCACCAGGCGCACCGCCGCAAGTTAGTCGGGGCTTGCACTTGGTTCGTGTCTATTGCATTCTGGTCCTTCTTGACTACATCGATTTGTCTCATTGCAAGTCAAGTCACGTCCTCGCACGAGGAGCGTGAATTGGTCCGCGCCTCTATGAAGCGCTGTCTAAAAACCTGGATGTGGGCACCGACCCCGTAGGAGGTTCACACTTTATTACCACCATGCCACAACAAACCAATATTATGCAGCCAGTCAATACAACATCACGTCTAGCACACACCAAGAGGGTCTGGTGAATGAAGAGTCGTTGCAAACATACGTCAATCCCAAAGACAGGAGCAAGACTCCCGAGAAGGAAGTGATGCTTCGTGGTTTCATTCTCCTTATCTTCCCGTTTGATGTCATCCTCTGTCTGATCATGACAACCTTGTGCACTTTGTCGATGGAAGATATTCTATAATAGGTTAGTTTCACTTGGGCGTCAGCGGCACAAGTTCGACAACAAATGCCGAAGAGATGCCATTCATTCTGATCTACGAGAAAGGTGAGTTCACTGATAACCATTCAGTGAACTTTGCTGATTAGTATGGTTTGTTCGTGAAAACCACAGACCGGGCTGTCCACGTTTCTTTTAAGAACCTGCAGCTTCCTCATCCTGATACATTGTACGGGATATCAATATACGTATTGTGTCGTAAATCTTCATAGTATTCGTCAAGAATTCGAGAAAGTTCCTTGTCGTCGGTTACTTCCTGTTGCCACTGAGTGAGGTTTGTAAGATAAAAATCACGCAGCTCAGCTGTATACCCAGCCTCATACTTGAGAAAGTCCTGCAGCCTCGTATATTCATCTTTGATTACCTTGTACCAAATACAGGGTAAATCTTCTTTGGGTGCAACAGAAAAGCCTGATTGTTGCAAAAGGTCTGCAATACGCTGCAACTCTGCAGGCCCACGTTCTGGATCCATAAGCGCTTCATACTGCACGTACAAGGCCACGTCGTATTCTTTCATTTGCTTCCAAGTCATCACCACGGATTTCCACCCTCCAAATGCCCCCTTGCCCCATTCCTCGCGTATGCTTCGCCAGTCCGACTCTGCGGGTTGACCTTTTCCATTATGATAGGCAATGTGCTTATCATAGTAACTCTGCGGCCAGGCTGTCCGTATATTCCGAATCAGCATAATTACATTTCGATCAAAATTGTCCGCTTGACTCTCTGGACTGGCGCTGACCATGGGATGACTTTGAGCACATGTGGCAGTTTCATCAAGCCCCTTGCACCTCTTTAGTGATTTGGATTGAGCATGCCACATCTTGGCGCCCGCTTGAAGGCCCGTAATTCCATTGACAAGTGGCTTCAAAAT